>PVJN01002973.1:45889-108355 GCA_004026805.1 Lasiurus borealis | reverse complement strand
TATCTCACAACTCTTAGAACTATTATTGATATTTTACAGAGAGGAAGGGAGAGAGATAGAAGAGTTGGAAACACTGATGAGAGAGAAACATTGATCAGCCGCCTCCTGCACACCTCCCACTGGGGACGTGCCCGCAACCAACGTACATGCCCTTGACTGGAATCAAACCTGGGACCTTTCAGTCCGCAGGCCGATGCTCTATCCACTGAGCCAAACCAGTTTTGGCTCAGGTGAGAATTTTAAAAAAATGTCCATGAGCATATTTGGTCCATGTCAAATGGTCCTTGTTTCAGGCCAGTCAAAAACATACATGTTTTAGAAAATGTCCCTGAGTTCAAACAGCCCATACTGTTTGTTTATAATTTTGGTTTATTTAAAAGGTGAATACATAATAAATGCTATCATGTTTCCCTGGCCCAATCATTGTGTAGAGGCTATATTGCCAATAATCCTTATTGCTTCAGTAGCCTATCTGATCATATATAGCTCATGGGGGTAAAAGATAAGTTGGTGTGAACCAAATGTCTCCATGAATGTCTGGTATAGGATCAATTATCAAGGATCTTTTGGCAGGGACCAAATATTTCTATGGATTCTTTGGATGGAACCAAATGTCCTGTTAGGACATGGATGGGAGTTCAAAACTAATCCAAAAGACCTCAGAAAGAGCAAGTTTCCTGGGATGATTTCTGAGAGCAGATGTGCACAAGTCACAAAGGTTTGCCAAGTCATTTTCCTTCAGGATAGAACGATTTTTCTATAAAAATATAAAATTCATACCTGATTTGCCAAATGAGCTAATCTAGTCAAAACTCAATATTACAAAGTAATGTGACCAATCTTACAAGTAAATCTATCAAAGCCTGCCCATCCAAGTACCTTCCCTTCAAAGTAGTCACCTTGGGAGATACAGGTATTCTAAAAATGTTTCCATGCTTAAAAACACTCCTGGGACTCTTCTCTTACAGTAGTTCTTGCAGTGGCTGGTCCACTCTTTAAAACATCCTTAAATTGGCAAATATTCATCTTTCCAGGAAAAATTTTATTTTTTAAAAGAGCTGACAGTTATTCAGAGCCCAGTCTGGTGAATGTGATAGATGATTAAATTAACTTTTCTGGATAGTACAGCATGATTATAATAAACCAATAATAATGATTTTTGTGTGGCTCATAAATTGGCCTTGATAGTGTTATATATTAAGGTTAAGTAAAGGTAGCATGGTCATAGTAGAGATTAAAGCCCATTTTAGTGGGTTTATGATGTGAATGAATTCAGACAGCACTGGGAGTCATTACATATTTAAATAGCATTGAATGTTTCTTTTTATGAAAATCTTAATTATGATAATCTCTGAAATCTGATTTCACAGTACTAAAATGAGGGCTTTAAGGAAGAGCATTAAATGCTAATGAGAGCTTTATTATTTCAGTATATATTCTCGTGGGCCTTTGGTCAAGAAAAGTAATGATCAGATGGATGAGCTGGCAACCTTCCTGGCCTCTGAAGTCTACTAGTAATTGGAAGCAAAGTAACACACTGTCACATGTTAAAATACATTTAATAATATTCCACCAACTTCTCCCTGTCTTTTGCTTTCTGGGCAATGAAATACCATGGCATTTTAACTTAGAAGAACAAAGCTAGCCTTTTGCTGGAAGAATTTCTGGAAAGTCATTCTTACTCAGCAGACAGAAGACATTGTTTGCCTCTATTCACATTAACTCCACCAAGCGCGTCTGCTCCACACCCTCTAGACCAGTGGTTCTCAACCTTTTTAATGCCGTGACTCTTTAATACAGTTCATGTTGTGGTGACTCCCAACCATAAAATTATTTTCGTTGTTACTTCATTAACTGTAATTTTGTTACTGCTAATGAATTGTAATGTAAATATCTGTGTTTTCCAATGGTCTTAGTCTCTACAGCAGCAGTTGTTAGCAGCTCTACAGCAGAAGCCTTAGGCTCTACAGCAGCAATTCTCAGACCCCTATCATTCTTCAGAGAGCTCCTTTTCCAAAGTCATGCAGAATCCATCCCTTCTTTGAAGATAAGACTCATCTACAATAGCAGGGTCACCTAAGACCATCGGAAAACACAGATATTTACATTACGATTCATAACAGTAGCAAAATTAGTTAGGAAGTACCAACGAAAATAATTTTATGGTTGGCGATCACCACAACATGAGGTACTATATTTAAGGGTCGTGACATTAAAAAGGTAGAGAACTACTGCTCTAGAAACTTTTTGATTTACATGTTCTCCATCAATTCCAATTCCAGTGACCTGATTCATGTTGCATTGTTTTTGTATTTTAATGATCTATTGTTTAGATTTAGAACCACAAAACTCATATGTCTGAGCAGGCAGAGTTATTATTCCCAGAATTATTACTGCCTATTCTCACTGTCTTTCTAAATTTCCTGCTCATTCTCCAATATTCATTAAGAAACCCAGCTCCTGACTCAGTCTTCTTGTCCATATCTTTCTCCTATCATCACCTCGAAGAATGAAGATGGCTCTTCCTCTTACCTCAACTTCCCTGGTTTCAAGAACCACCATCTCTACTCCAAGATTCAACATCCTTGGTAATGGTAACATGGCATAATAATACCAGTGATTTCTCAGATTTGAGGGTTTATTATGAACTGGGCACTGTGCTCTGTGCCGCATAGGCCCATTATCTCATTTAAACTTTCCAACAACCCCATGAAGACATTAAGGTATACAGAATTAATAAATGTTTAAATAGCACTCAGCTTAGAAGTGGTGAATCTATAATTTGAATCCAGATCAGTCAGACTCATTAGCCAGTGCTCTTAATTATCCCAATTGGGATGAAAAGAATCAAGATTAAACTCCAGCTCTGCAACTTTGTCATGGGTATTTTGAACTTGAGCAAAATTAAAACCTCTCTAAGTCTGTATTCTAATTCATGAAATACTATCAGGAATAAAGAAGATATGATAAATGCCTAGCACAGTGCCTGACATATCACAAATGTGTGTTCCATCCATCCTACCAGCAAGCACTTATTGAGTACCTCCTAAGCATCCACCTATAGTAGGTACTGAAGACACATCAGTGGATAAAAGAAACCATATCACTGTGTTAGAAATTTTTGAGCATGCTTCCTCCTAGTCGACTTAGCCTTGAATCCCGGCTGCACCGCATAAAATAGCCTTGCAAGATAGGACACTGTCAGCTTTCTGAAGAACAGGATGACCCTGTAAATAACATGGTCATCAATATGACCCTGACATTACTTAAGAAAAACTGTTTTGTTTTAAATGGCTTGCTCTGCAAAAACAAGATATAGTAAATGTGCTTAAAAGCAGTCCTGTACAAAGGGTCGGGGCTGCTCTCTGGACTCCCTATGTGGAGAAAGGCAGAGCAGCCTCTGGCTGGCTAATAAAAGCTCCCTAAATTTTAATTTGATCTGGACTCCAGTGGTCGTTCACTTGGGTTTACTCTACATTTGGAGGCCCCAGCGAGATAACCAGCCTTTGACTGGTTGTGACTGGAGGCCACCAGGGTCCCTGGATTCTCTAATCCAGGTGAAGATCTCTGAGAGACATTCCTCAGTCCCGGGACTGGTAGAGGTCAGAGACCCCACCTGCTAAATTTCCTGATTGATTCTGATCAGAGCTGCCTGAATCTTGTTCTTATCGTAAGAAACTTATTTCTGCTTTCTGTGGGTGCCCATCTAAGGTCTCTGGAAGGCTGGACACAACGCAACATTACTTCTGAGACCAGATCCTGGCACATGATAGTGCCCATTGATTCTCGGTTGCTAAATGAAACAAACCTTCAAGGAAGTCTGCCAGGCTCCACTCTCCTTCTCATCAATCAGCTAGTTATTTTGCTATAAAGCTATTTAATGAGGGCCCTTTTCTGTTTAAAATCCTTCATAATCAAAAAAGATAAAATTCAAATTTTTTAACGCAGTATGCTAGCATTTGATTCTCCCATAAAAACCAGTGGGGAATGTCAGTGAGTAGAAATTTTTGAGCATGCTTCCTCCTAGTCGACTTAGCCTTAGCATGGCTTAGATAAGTGGCTCAATTCTTCTCCCCATCCCACCCCATTCCACTCCCTTTTCTTTAAGCAGTGAAAACCTTCCTACATATGTAATCTATTTGGAGGCCTGAATTGAAAACAGATCACTACAAACCTCTTCTGGTAACAAGCATGAGAAATGGGAGTCACCAGTCTGACATCCTAACCCTTTCCACCCTCATCAAGCACATGCACAGCTACAGCTCTTAGAGCAATACCACAGTTTCTGTCAAACAGTTTGAAAATGAAGCTTTTGAACAATGTTCACTGATTCCAACCAGTCACTTGATTTCATAATTCACTAAGGGACTCTTTGTAACCTCAGTCCCTCCCACGTTTCTCAGTCACACAAAACTCCAACCGTGTCAAGCCATTTGCAGTCCCCCAAATCCATCTTGCTCTTTCACTTCTAAGCCTGTGAGAGTGTAAGCCAGAGCTGGTACTAGGCACTAGGAATGCAACTGTCTTTCCCACATGGCATTTAAGAATCTAGACAGACAAGTTTCACTGTAATCATGCTAATCTATACTAATAAAAGCATAATATGCTAATTAGAGCAGATGTCCTTCCGGGTGACCTTCCAGACAAAGCCGGGGCTGCAGCCTTGGGATCCAGGCAGCCAACAAGGCTGTGAGGGCCTACTCTTGCATGAGATTCGTAGTTTATATATAACTGTGAACCAAAATAAGCAGTCTAAGCGAAACGAATATGGATTTTCAAGAACATTTATCAAAGGCAATTAGCTTAGGGGGACAAATGAGGCATCCCTGAAGAAGAATCAATTAGCAGAGATCTAAAGAATATGTCAGTGAACTAGGTCAAAGGCTACAAGAAGAGCATTCTAGACATAACAAGATACTATAAGCAACCCTGGGGTGAGAGAAGGTATGGAAAGACTGAGAAACTAAGACAGGCCAGCATTCCCGAGCCCAGAGACCGAGGGAGAGAAAGATATTAAGTCAGGACTGGGAAACTTAGCAGTGGCTAGGATTTTGTTTTCTGTCCTCAGAGTAACGAGAAGACATGGGAGGATTTAAACAGGAGATGATGAAATGGGAGTTGGGAAGACACTATGTCTGCAATGTGGATGGACTGGAGAGGGAGAGGAGTTGACTGCTGGGAGACCAGTGAGGAGGTTACTTTAATAGTCCAGGTGAGTGGTGAAAGTAAACCGAGTTAATACATTGGAAATTAGGGGGGAAGGGAGGCTGAGTCCTAGATTCTGGCTTGCACAACTAGCTAGATGATGCTGCCAGCTGAGTAAACTGGAAGAAACCAGATTTGGAAAAGACTACGGGTTCAATCTTGGACAAGCTGCATTTACGGTGACTCTGAGTTAGGTATGGATCCCGAGTAAAAGAACTTGGAATTCCTGGGTATATAGATGGCACATGAAAGTGGGCATATGTGAAGAAAATGTCTGGGGTTGAGCCCTGAAGGCGTCTCCACTTTCTGGTGTTACATTCCTATTTGCCATAAATGTGTATGATTATACCTAGTTAACTACACAAGTATGCCTACTTTAAAGTTCAAATATAGAATAAAATAAAAAATAAGTCTGTTCACTCCTTGGGTAATATTAAAAATATGTACCCTTATTTTTAAAATGAGATTATGCTATGCACTTTTCCATAATCTGTTTTTTTAAGCAGCAATGCAGCCAGACAATTTTTCTATATTAAAGTACAGATAATTCTACCTTACTCGCCTGAAGGGCTACAAAGTATTGTATGATAGGACTGTATCACAATTTAACCAACCCTCTGGCAGAGAGTTACCTGCTCATTCAACTGTCCCCCTTCTGCTTTGCTCACTGAATCCCAATTCTATTCCAGTAGCAACATGGTCAGACTCACGTGATGGTTCATGATTGTTTTACGTTAACTGAGACCATCCTGTTGCCCACCTTTTCAACTTCCCTTGTAGCTGTGGGTAGCCATGTTACCAGGTTCTGGCTAGCGACCCTAAGGAGAAGTGTGCTATAAGAGCTTCCAAGTAAGCTTCTCTCTCCTGATAAAAGAGAACTAACACAAACACTATTCTTTACCCTTTCTACCTGTTTCAGATATAAATGTAATGACTGACGTTCCAAAAGTCACTCTGAAGCTACAAAGCCACAGCCAACACTAAGAACAGCAAAGCAAAAAGACAGAGTGAGAGCCTGGTTTGAGACAAACAGACACACACATGAAAAGTGACTCATTTTAAAGAATCCAAATGTATTTCCAACTTTACAGGCTAAAAAGGTAAAATAAAACATTTTGAATCAAAGATTCAGACACAAAAGTGATGCCCTACAAAAATAAGCACATTTAGAATAAGATGTTAGAGAAAATACTTTCAACTGTTCCTGAGAACATGTTGGGTCCAGAAATGCCTTTCTGGCTCCCTGCCAAGCACATCCCTCTGTCCTGCAGCTTGATAGGGTGGCCTTGTGCAAAATCTCTGATACCTCCTGCTCTACCATGTTGGAAATTTCTATCTTCTTTTGCCTGCAATTTGAAAATGTATCAAATTAAGAAAATAATCTTTTACATGATAAGTTGGAAGGTATTTGATTCGGGTGAACCATATCTTTTCTTAAATTCACAAGTAGAATAAAAATGAGACATAAGAAGTAAAAACTGTTTAAAAGCAGAAAAAAAATTTTTCTTTTTTAGAAAAAGTACTTCCTATTTAATTATAGAAAACATTTTCTGTTATTTTTCTTTAATGTTGATGGTTTCTTCTGTTCTCAATTTTACCAGCTTCTCATGTTCTGGCAAAAATATAAAATGTTAAGATTTCTCAAATTAGCAACTTGTAGCTCCATTTAAAATAACACTTAAAGGCTATTAAATTAATAAATTTATGCATTGTGAATAAACTATAATTTAAAATACTAGACACAAAATAACTTTATGTGTAATCCAAATTGTACATAATTGACATGTATGCTTCTGAACAAACAGAAGCTCACATTTGTACTACTTTTATGGTTTACAAAGTGCTTTTATATACATTTTCTCATTTTCTATTTAAGACAGACATGTGAGAAGAATATTATTTCACAATTGGAAATAGACACAGACATGATTCAGTGCTTTAACCACTATCCAGTGTAGCCCTGAGACTGATCTGCAAAGGGGTTTAATTATGCAAGTATCACATATATTTCAGTTTTTATCACCATTTTCAAGTTTCCATTTTCTTAACAAAAGAAAAAAATGAAAAAAGTTTTCTGCAATCCAATAATAAAAATCAGAACTATATAAACAGTATAATAACCCAATGAGTAAAATCTACCAGAAGCAAAATCTACTTTGGGAATTCTATATCGTTACCTATATACAGGGCACCAGTACCAAATCACATTTAGATGAGTAATTATTTTTCTAATTTAGAGAAAATAATGCAGGAAACTCCTGTTGCCTCCAAGTCTAATGCACATATATTTGTGTTAGGGTATGTAGGCCAGGAAGGATACAGAAAAATATTAAAACCACATCGAAAATTCCAGGGCTTCTGATTATCCCAACTTAGGTTTTAAGGGACTTAATAATTTGGTCACATGTATCATCTTTAGTAATACATTTATTTTTCTTTCCCCACTCTCTTTTCTTTCGAAGTACCCTATACCATTTAGACTAGAAATTCCAACAAGTAGCCTTTCCTTCTGAATTATTTTCCCTACTGTACTTTTTTTTTTTCAGAATTTTTCTTTTCTGTTCTAAATCTTGAAGACATTTCTTTATAGTAGATGAGGGAGCTATAGCTTATATTCACTGCCAAAAGAGGGTCAGTTCCAGCATTAATTTCCCAGACAAGAGTTAAGAGAAAAGTCAAAAGGAAAAAATAGTGATAACTGGCAGAGCAGTGACACCTGCACTCAGAACACTGCACTGCAGTTCTCCAGTATTTCAGGGTGTCCTTTTGTTACTTGCTCTGCCAATTTCAAAAGGAAAATTCTGGCTGGTAGTGAGTTCAAAGCAGACCAGTATGTTTAAATCATTGGTTCAATGAATCACTCTTTTTGATGTTATAATGTTTTTATTGCATTTGAGAACATTTTCAATAAATACTCGAGTTTGAGGCCTTGGCTAGATAATCTGTTGGCAGTAGAAATTAGATTTACCCGGCAAAACTCCATTGCCAGCAATGGGATTTATCAAAACTACAAATGCCAGTACAATGAATATTTCAATACTGTACTCAATTGTTTATATCTAAATATTCATCTATGAAACAAATCAATGTAAATGCTTAATATATAGTACAAATCAACAGATTCTTCACAGAAGAAAACAATGAAAGACTAATTTTCTAAGTGTCACCTGTTTGTTAGTTCTTCAATAACATTACTTAACGTTATTTCAAGGAAAATAAAGTTGATGCACCTCTACCAATATTTTCTCAACATAATGAACATATGGAGACAAGGACAAATGTACATTTAAATCATTAGTGGAGATATGAATTTTGCTGATATGGCTAGTTACTTATGGGGTCTTATAAATGACAAGATAAAATAACAAAGTTTGATAAGCTCATCCATGCCTTGTGAACTTTAATCCACCCATCGAATAACTTGATTTATTCACTACTTATTAGTTTAAAAAAATGTTTTTTTAAAAGCTGCAAACCACACTTTATTATACATTTCTGAATCATGAGGGGGTAAATTGTGATACAGGTTCCCTCATGCCTCTGGCTCTTTTGGAGGGAAAAGTTCCAGACTCTCTGTTAAAAAGCTTGAATTGTGTTCTAGGACTGACCTTCACTCAACAGTCCCTTTGACCCAAGGCACTGTCCCTGGTGCGTCCTTTTGAGGCTTAGTTTCTGGGAAGTTTTCAGCAAACCTCTCTCGTGCTTTCTCCCAGTTCTTCTTGCTCTTGTTTTGGAGAAGGTGAACATCTTCAATTGAGGATGGTTTACCTGTCCCCAAGCCTGCATGTGTTCGTCGAAGCTGAAGCTGAATCTATTACCAAAAGTTGAGCAGAGAAATTATTTACTGTACAGTCAAAGCACATTAAAATCTGCTGTGTCTAACTTGGTATTTTAAGTATAATTATTTTGATTTAGAAAAGATGATGCAAAAGAAAAACGTATCAAAATGTATCAGATATATACAGAAATACATACATGATTACACATGGAACTTAATTTTTCTACATTGTGTTGCCCTCAACAACAAATGGATTGCTCTGTAAATAGTACTGAAATTCACAGAAATGCTGTAGAATCTGCCATCCTACTCTAACCAAAAGTTCAGGCACGAGATGTATTTAAACCTACTGTCCTAGCCTCACCTAAGTAAGTGAACAGATAGGTTAAACATTAAGAGTTATAAAAAAAAACCTCCATTGTTTATTTTCATAAAAGGAGGGGAATACTTCTCATTATGCTGAGAACCATTAAAAACTCCCAGTTACTGAGTCCCTAATGTATGACAGGCTTTATCTACAAGACAACACTGAAAACCAGCTATTATTCCCTTTTTTACATATGAAAACTGAAGTCCAAACTTGCCCTAAGTCCCGAAGATAGTAACCGGCAGAGCACTATTCTAACCTAGCTATAAAACCCATGTTCTTCCCATTGTGTCTCAATGGAATGAGAAAATTTACATTAAACTCAGTGATTCACTCGTTATTTCTTTTTTTTATAAAAACAAACATATTTTATTGATTTTTCACAGAGAGGAAGGGAGAAGGATAGAGAGTTAGAAACATCGATGAGAGAGAAACATTGATCAGCTGCCTCCTGCACACCTCCCACTGGGGACGTGCCCGCAACCAAAGTAGATGCCCTTGACTGGAATCAAATCTGGGACCTTTCAGTCCGCAGGACGACGCTCTATCTACTGAGCCAAACCGGTCAGGACTACTCATTATTTCTTTAGGCACCAAGTAATTATGAAGAAAGTTCTTTGGTCATGTTACTTTGTAGGGTTTTTGTGAAAGATAATCTGAATTCTGATGAGCCATGGGACTGTGGCATTAAATTAAATCACAGTATTGTTTTTCAAACATTATTCTCTCTATTGCTTGTTACATGCTCTGATTCCTGAACCCAAAACAGATTCTCCAGCTAATATAAAATCTGCCTATTTGTAAAGTAACACTGTAACTGCTCCTGTAAATGCTTAGTGCCAGGAAATCATTAAAAACAACTAAAATATACAAAAAACCTTTGGCTCAGGAAATAACATTTACTATCCTACCTCCACTGAAGGAAAAACTCTCTTAAGAGGCTTTCTGAAAATACTAAAAACAAAATAAAACAAGGCACATACATATATTTGGTAATCATGAATGCCACTGAGGCAGTAATCATATCTGCTTTTGCTTGCTACTATACTACTAGCTCTTAAGGGAATACCTGGCACACATTAGGTACATAGTATACATACCTGCTAAAGAATAAAGAGTGAAAGGAAATGCAATCTTACCGGAGTTTTCATTCCTCCGCCGTCCTTCCCCAGGCCCTCTCCTTTTTTCCAACCCATCTTTTCCAACATCTTCCGACCTTTGTTGCTATCAGTAATTTCACTTAAAAAAAAAAAATTAAGATGATAACTGACTTCTAAAAGACCACTTAGGTCACATTTATAATAAATGAATAAATTAAAAATAATCGGTACAACTACTTTAGAAACTATTTTGGAAAAGTTAATACTTACGAATGAACAGATGCAGGAGCATCATCTCTTTGGAAAGTTCCTTCACTTCCAATCTGCTTCCTACGTTTTCCTGCTCTATCTTTATATTTTGGATTCTTCAATGCCTTTTCATCTTCATAGTCTGTATTCTTTATAAATACAAAATACTCAATGAAGAAAACAAATATATAAAAACATAATATTTGTATATCTGCCTTATTAGCGATATTGTTCAATATGGTCTCTATTAACAATTAATTAAAACAAGCCATGATATAAATGACAATTACTGAATATGCTATTTTTATTCCATCCCCTTTAAAATGTTTATATTATTCCAAGTTGTACTAAAACACAAATTGTATATAGAATATAAATAACATATGAATTATGAGTAAAGAATATGTTAAGCATGAAACTTAACATACTAGGTATTCTTTAAAAAAAAACTTTTTTTTTATTATTGATTATAGTGATAAGAAAGGAGAGGGAGAGATAGAAACATCAATTCTCTCTCAAGAGAAACACCGGTCAGCTGCCTCCTGCATGCCTCACACTGGGGATTGAGCCTGCAACCTGGGAGATGCCCTGATAAGGAACTGTGACCTCCTAGTTCATAGATCGACACTCAACCACTGAGCCACACCAGCTGGGCCATGCTCTTTATTTACTCTTATTAAGTAAAGAGTACGTCAAGCTCCATGCTAGGTGATGGAATGCAAAGAAATTTATAATCCAGGAACACAGACACATAATCTTTAGCAAGCTACAGTATGATTGGTTCAAAAATAGAGGCATACATAGTATGTGGCAGTAGCACAAAAGAGGTAATCAATTCAGCTTGGAGCTTCAGAGTAGGCTTCTCTCCACCCTTTGTTATTACTTGTTATCTTTAAAGATTTTTTTAAATATATGTTTTTACAGAAAGGGAGAGGGAAAGAGAGTTCGAAATATTGATTAGAAAGAAACATCGATCAGCTGCCTCCTGCACACTCCCCACTGGGATGTGCCTGTAACCAAGGTACATGCCCTTGACCAGAATAAAACCTGGGACCCTTGAGTCCACCAGGCTGACGCTCTATCCATTGAGCCAAACTGGTTAGGGTTACTTGTTGGTCTTTATGTAAAAGTACGACCTTCAGCAACAGAGTTGCTAGGGGCTCTAAAGCAATTCAAGGAAAAGTACCACAGGCGTTTTTACCTACTTTTGCCTGTAATCAGAGAAGCAAAACAGAAGCACTGATATCAATGGTTTCTCTCCAAAAAATGATTCAGAAATTGAGTTAAAATTTATTTACTAGAGGCCCAGCACACGAAAATTTGTGCACTGGGGGGAAGGGGAGGTTCCCCAGCCTGGCCTGTGCCCTCTTGCAGTCCAAGAGCCCTTAAGGGATGTCTGATTGACAGCTTAAGCCATCAATAAGATATCCTTAGCACTGCCTCAGAGGCGGGAGAGGCTCTCACCACCTAGCCATGAGCCTGACTTCTGGCTGAGCAGCGCACCCCTTGTGGGAGTACACCGACCACCAAGGGCCAGCTCCTGCATTGGGTGTCTGCCCCCTGGTAGAGCATGACATAACAATCTGTCGTTCCATCATTCAGTTGATTTGCATATTAGCCCTTTATTATATAGGGTATCTTTGTTAATCCTCACCTGAAGATATTTTTTCCATTGAGTTTTTTAGGGAGAGTGGAAGAAAGAGTGAAAGACAGAGCAAAACATTGATGTGAGAGAAACACATTAATTGGTTGCCTCCTAAACAAGCCCTAACCAGGTCCTAGGCAGGGGAGAAGGCTGCAACCAAGGTACATGCCCTTACCTGGAATCAAACCCAGGACCCTTTGGTCTGCAGGCTCATGCTCTATCCACTGAGCCAAATGGCTAGGACGAGTTATAATTTTTGAGAAAATATTTTATTCCCTCCTTATATATCCTTTATTTTACTCACAAATTAGTTCCTTGACATTTTTTTTCCTATTATGATTTCTCTCCGTTAGCACAAAAGTAACCACAAAAATACAGCTTTGCAGTACATATATTATTTTGGAGCATCTTTCCCACATCTTTATGAAGTGTAAAAAGCACTGGACAAATACACTAATTTAGACCTAGATTCTACACCTAGCTCAATCACTTATTAACTGAGTGACCCTTAGCTTTAGTTTCTCAAATGTAAATTGAAAATATTAATTACCTTCCTGGTCTACTTACAGGATTAAATGGCAATAGTTTCTATAGCCTTATTGAGGTATGTTAACATACAATAAATTACACATAAAGTGTACAATTAGACACTTTTGAGTTGTGTATATACCTATGAAACCATCACCCAAATCAATAAACAAATCCATCTCTAATAAAAGTGTCCTTCTCCTTTTTTGTAATCTAACCCTCAGATCCTCCCTGTGCATCCTTCTTCTCCTATATTCAGGCAACCAGGCAATCTTTCTGTCACATGTAAGTTTGTTTTCCTAGAATTTTATGTAAGTTGAAGTATCTACTATGTACTCTTGTCTAGCTTCTTTCACTCAGCACAATTGAGATTCATCCATATTGCAGTCCATATCAATAGCTCATGCTTTTTTATTGCTAAATAGTATTTGACCACAGAGATATATACCACAATTTATCCATACATGATAAACACATAAATTTTTTCCAGTTTTGGCTCTTAGAAAAATTGCTACTATGAACATTTGTTTACTAGTTTTTGTATGAGCATATGCTTTCATTTCTCTTGGATAAATACCTTGGATTAGAGTGGAGTTCCAGTTCCTCTAAATGACCACCAACACTTGTATGGTCAGTCTTTTTAACTGGTTTTACTTTGCATTTCCTAATGACTGCTGATACCAAACATCTTTTCATGTGTTTATTTGACATCTGTACATCAGCTGGAAGTGTCTATTAAAATATTTTGCTCATTTTTTAATTGACTTGTTTTTATTGATTTTTGAGAGTTCATTATGTATTCTAGATAATGTATGATTTTTATCGGATTGATTTACAAATATTTTCCCCAGTTTGTTGCTTATCTTTTCACCATTTTAATAGTATCTTTGGAGAAACAGAAGTATTGGAGGAAGTGCAATTTATTAATATGCTCTTTTATAAACTGTGTTTTTAGTGTTAGATATATAAAAATATCTTTGCCTAAAAGATTTGCTTAGAAAACTTTTATAGCTGAAACCGATTTGACTCAGTGGATAGAGCGTCGGCCTGTGGACTGAAGGGTCCCAGATTTGATTCCGTCAGGGGCATGTGCCTTGGCTGCAGGCATATCCCCTGTGGGGAGCATGCAGAAGGCAGCTGATCAATGTCTCTCTCTCTCATCGATGTTTCTAACTCTCGATTCCTCGCTCTTCCTCTCTGTGAAAAATCAATAAAATATATTTTTTAAAAAACGTTTTATAGTTTTAGATTTTAAATTCATATCTTTGATACATTTTGAATTCATTTATATATTATGTGGTGTGAACCAAAGTTCTTTTTGTTCTTATTTTTGCATATGTTAACTTATAAATTTAAAAAAACCATTCTTTCTCCACCACATTGTCTTCACACTTTTGCTGAAATCACACATACCTATCTATATGGATTTATTTCTGGATTCAGTATTCTGTTCCCCTGACTTGTTTATCCTTATGCCAATACTATACTATATTACTATAATTTATAACAAGACTTGAAATCAGGCAGCATTAGTCCTTCAACTATGTTCTTTGATGGTAATATTGAATGCAAGTTTTTTAAAACCAGAAATGGCTATCAAAATGTAGAGAAGAAAATGGAGATATATGTAATACTTTAAACAATAAAGAACTTAAATTTTAAAAAATGTAGGGCACTATCATCATTTTTCTACTTCAATCTCAACAGTTGTTAAGGTAACAGTAAACAACTAAAAGAAATTATATAAACCTCAAAATCATTCTAAATAACTCTATTTATATACATATTAAAGTAGAATATGCATACCTAGAGGCATTTTTATTTAAAAACAGATACACAATTTTGAATATATGTAATAATACTTAACATCCTTACCCGTAAACCATATTTTACTCGTATTTTCTTTAACTCTTTTCTCCTTTCCAACTCTTTCTCTTCCTTGCTTAGTGTTGGACCAACTAAAAGGAAAAAATGAGTCTGATTTAAAAATAAAAACTCACTAAAACTGGATTTTATATAAAATTAATACTCATATTTAATAATTAAAAGCTAATAATATTCTCATCCCATCTATTAATTAATCAAAAGTGCAAATAAACATTAAGACAAAGGAATCTTGAGTTGTGATGTCTTTTCAGTATTTTGGTAAATAAATCTACCTGGAAAGTAAACCAAAACCCAAAGATTGCAGGAATGTAATAGTACAGATAACAAAAAAAACACCAAACACTAAGATTCTCAAATACTGTGATTTATCCAAAGAAACGAAGGCATGTGCAAAAGAAAAAACACAGAACCCAAGATTCACATTACTTTGTAAACTGTAATACTTATTTTCATTACCTAGCATCAGAAAATAAAAAATATACAATGACCATGTAAAATTGATATTTAGGGGGGAAACTAATGTGAAAAAAATTAGTTCTTACTAGTCCAAGGTATCTATTTAAAATTTAAAAGCCTTAGATGAGTGAGCTTAAAGCAAAATAGCAATTTCCTACAGTACTACTTTCTATAGAAAAGCATGGTATATACTTAGATGATACATCAACATAAACTATAGTAGGAAAGCATATCAACCAATAACTCTTAATAGCTTGGCCTACTATTTTCTACTACAGGCCCGATGCACACAATTTGTGTGCCTTGGCCCCAACCCCTTCCCATCCTCTCCACGGTCGGGGGGCCTCTCCTGCTTCTGCCTCTGTTCCAACTGCTATGGCTTTGTCCGAAAGGAAAGACATCAGGTCTAATTAACATGTTACACTTTTATTATTATAGATGTTACTATTATATGACAGAGTTTAACTGTGGATGACTTTTTCATATCAGTAAATAAATGTTAAAAGGAAACCAATCTTTATTATAGTTGTGTCACAATTACTCTTTTGAAGAATATGTAGCTAATGATTATCACCTAGCAAGAAAGTAACCTAATACTATAAAAGAGCAGCTAAGTTATTACATAGAAAAATCAACTACAATAACAGACTAGCCTAGTTCTCAAATTTGAAATACATGTCATTTCTTAGTCTCATATGACAATATTTATTGAAATATAAATTATCTCGCCTTAGCCAGTGTGGCTCAGTTGATTGGAGTGTTGTCCTGTACCAAAAGATGGCAGATTCAATCCCCAGTCAGGGAGAGCTCGGGAGGCAACCAATGGATGTTTCTCTCTCATTAATGTTTCTCTTTATCCTCCCTCTTTCCCCCTGCCCCTACCTCCTTTTCTTCTTTCCTCTCTTTAAAATCAGTAATATATACAAATTCTCTCAATAAGTATTATATTAAGATATGAAGCTGGTAGCCAACTGATACATTTTTAGCACACTCCAGTGAACTTAAAAGTTATCATACACATTAAAAACAGTTCCACATACCAAAAGATTCATCTTTCTTATCAAGACGAAGGTGAGCTCTAACCTGCCCTGGTTCGCAGCCATCACAGGTATCACTGCCAGGGTGAATGTGAAAGGACAACACAGTCTCTCCAATTTTCACTTCATCTCCATGCTCAAGTACGTAAGGGTCACATTTAGTTTTAGGCTGAGGGAAAAAATTACAAAACAGAAATCCAAAAAAGGTATATATGATTATTTTATTTCAAATGGAAGTAATGTCTGATTATAACAAAAATATTTTTGAAATGGTTCTCAATGAGATAGGCACACACATTTCCACAACTTGAGGATGATCCACAATGTTCTACTAATGGAGAAGATAACAGAAATGAGAAACATCTGATTTTTATATTATCGAATATCACAATCTCCTATCTCCATGCCCAATCCTATCAGAGAAATACCCACCCAAATTTTAAACAATCTAGTACCAAAACAAATAATTCTAGTAAAAAAGACAAAGTGTTCAGCGGATAAGTGCATCATTATTCTTTTTCCTCTTGACAATTTCATTTTATTTTCATTTTCTAAGAATACAGCTCCCTTCCAAGCACTTTGCTACATGTTGAAAATACAAGAATTAATAGAATAGACATGGCCCCTACCTTCAAGGAATTTAAAGTTTAGCATCTCTTTCATTAAAATAAATTTTTAAAAACACAAAAAAGAAGACTCCTAAAGCTGCTGTAAAAACATTTAGCTTTAAAACACATTTATCTTGCCTGGCTGATGTGGCTCAGTGTTTGAGCATCTACCTATGAACCATGAGGTCAGGTTCTAAATCACAATATATGCTGAGGTTACAGAATCAATCCCCAGTAAGGGGCTTGCAGGAAGCATGAGGGATGATTTTCTCTCATCAATAATGTATCTATTTCTCCCTCTCCCGTCTCTGAAATAATAAAAACATATTTTTAAAATGTAGTTATCTCTTAAAACAAGGCATAGATACATAATTAGAAGTCAAAACTCAATAGTGAAGTATTAACTTATTATATAATTTTTCAGCCCTTTCTGGGAATTCCCTCCATGTAACACATTTGGACTTGAACACTGACCTAGCCAAATGATATGTATAATAACTACGGCCTTCAGGAATAAAAAATTTCAGTTCAATTTTTAAAAGAAATATATATATATATGTATATATATATATATATATATATATATATAGAGAGAGAGAGAGAGAGAGAGAGAGAGAGAGAGATACTTACCTGAAGAATCTGTTTTCCGTTAACAATTGTACCATTTTGGCTGCCTTGATCCACAAGGACGTAACTTTGTAAGTCATGGTCAAAATAAATTTCTGCATGAAACTTAAAAAAGAAACCAGATAATTATAAAATAGTATACTTTTTTAAAAAAATCATAGATAACAATTTCTCTATGGTAAGACACAATGGAGTTTAGGCTCTGATAATTTAACTTTTATTATTTTTAATACTTTTTCTGAATACAAAAGTATTATAATGCTTCTGGTAAAAATGTGGAGAATCCAAAAGAAAAAGTCACGTATAATTCTACCTATAACTAACTATCAATAATTCAGTGTGTCCTACCTTTCCTATTTCTATAATATAGTTAAGACTATACCATATAAACAATTTGAAATTATTTTTTTATCAATATAAGTACTTGTCTATATCATTAAAAATTCTTAATTCAAAAGGTGATTTGAAACATTCAAAGTCAACCTCTCAGTTTTCCAGTTTTTAATACTCAGGACTACTCTCTCTGCTCCACAGCACTTAATTTAATACTTATGAAGTAATATGAATACTAGAGGCCCAGTACATGAAATTTGTGCAGGGCAGGTGGGGGGAGGGTGTCCCTCAGCCTGGCTTGCATTACAGCCTGGCTTGCATTACCACCTTCTCAGAATCTGGGACCCCTTGGGGGATGTCCAATTGGATCAGGCCTAAACTCACAATCCAGGACCACTACCTCCTAACCACTCACCTGCCTGCCTTCCTGATCACCTCTAACCACTCTGCCTGGCCACCTGATCGCCCCTAACCACTTTGCCTGCCTGCCTGATTGCCCCTAACCACCTCTGCCTCGGTCCCCGCCACCACAGCTTAATCAGGAAGGATGTCCGAAATGACATCTGGAAGGTTGTTCGGCTGTCTATCTAGTTAGCATATTACGCTTTCATTATTATAAATGTGAATGCTATTGTACTCCTTACAATTACTGCTTACATTAGTTTACATTTTTGCTAGCCTCTCAGTACATAACACAATGCCTCCTATATGTGAATACTGGACATGTATTTAATAAAGGTCTATTTAACTGGGTAAAGAGCTGCAGAAATATTTAATTAAAAATTCCATATACAATATGTAGAAATGTAAAATGTTGCAGCTGCTTTGGAGGGTCTGGCAGGTCTCAAAAAGTTAGAGTCATCATATAACCCAACAATTCTATTCCTAGGTTTATATCAAGAAAAATAAAAACATACATCCAAAAACATGTAAATGAATGTTCATAGCAGCATTATTCTTAACTGTTTGTACACCATAAGCATCTATAGATGCAAGCAGCGGACCTTTTTAAATTAGATTCAAAATATCATGGCAGTTAACTGGTTAATAGCCAAAAGGTAGAAACAATTCAAATGCCCATCAATTGATGAATAACACAATGTAGTATACCCATACAATGGAATATTATTTGGCGATAAAAAGAAATGAAGTACTGACATATGCTACAACATGGATAGATCTTGAAAACCTGCTAAGTAAAAAAAGCTAGGTACAAAAGATTACATGTTATATAATTCAATTAACATAAATATACAGAATAGGCAAATCCAGAGAGATAAGACTAGTGGTTGCATAGGGTTGTGGGGGGTTGGAAAGAAATGAGTGACTACTATAGTGTTTGTTTCTTTTTCTGGTGATGAAAATGTTCTGAAATTGATGTGATGATTGCAGAACTCTGTGAACACACTAAAAACCTCTGAATTATATACTTCCAATGGGCAAAGTGTATATGGTGTATAAACTATATGACAACAATGTTATTCTTTAAACATTTCATAAACATGTTTTAAACACACAAAAGAATATATTTAACTTATCTACCTGTGACCTAGGTTTAATAAATTTTTCCATATTTGCCTCAGATATTTAAAATAAAGTATCCACTGATGTATACCTCACTCCATTTATCTCCCACCCTTCCTTTTCAGAGGTTTGATGTTTATTTAATTACTAGAGGTCCAGTGCACAAAATTCATGCATGGGGGGGGGGGCTCAGCCACACCTGCACCCTCTCTAATCCAGAACCCCTTGGGGAATGTCCAACTGCTGGATATCCCTCTCATAATCCTGGACTGTTGGCTCCTAATCCTTCACTTGCCTGCCTGCCTGGTTGTCCCTAACTGCCCCCTGCTGCTGGCTTGGTTGCCCCTAACTGACCCCCTTGCCGGCCTAGTCACCCTTCACTGCCTCCCTGCCAGCCTAATCAACCCAACTACACCCCCTGCTGGCCTGGTTGCTCCCAAATGCCCCCCCCCCCCCGACTGGCCTGGTTGCCTCCAAATGTCCCACCTGCCAGCCTGGTCACCCCTCATGGCTCACCTGCTGGCCAGGTCCCTCGTTAACCCCTCTGCTGGCCTGTCACCCTACACAGCCTGCTTGTTCAGTCACTTGGTTGTCCCTCACTAACCCCTCTGATGGCCTGGTTTGTAGGCAGCCATCTTACGAGGGCATGATGGTTAATTTGCATATTACCTCTTTATTAATAGGAGGACTAGAGGCCCAGTGCATGAAATCCATGCATGGGTAAGGTCCCTAGGCCTGGCCAGCAATCAGGGCCAATAGTGGCCTTCTACCTACTGGCCAGGGCCTCCCTTTCCCGGCTGCTGGCTGAACTCCTCAGGGGATACTGCATATTAGCCTTTTACATATATAGAACAGAGGCCAGATGCATGAAATTCATGCAAGGGGTTCGGCCGTCACAGCTGTGGTGACTTGCCTCAGCCCTCGCAGCCCCAGCTTCGTCTGGGAAGGTTGTTCGGCTGACTGGTCTAATTAGCATATTATGTTTTACTTATTATAGATGACACATCTCATTATAATTTTACCACATATGTAATTATCCATAAACAATACATGTTTATTTTGCCTAGTTTGGAACTTGATATGAGTCATACTGTATGAATTTTTAATTGAGATATAATTTACATACAGGAAATGTATACACCTTAAATATATAGGCGGATGAGTTCTGACAAATGTATACTACTATACATATGTCTTTTATTTTGCCTCTCTGGTTAAATATTTGGTTAAATATTAGGTTATAATCCAGTTGTTGTGCACAGTTGTACCACTGTACTGAATGGTAATCCATTGTATAGAAGCACCACAATCTACATATTATGATAATGGATACCCAGTTTTCCCTTAAAATTAAAAGTTGTTTTTTTTTTTTAAATATATTTTATTGCTTTTTTACAGAGAGGAAGGGAGATAGAAAGTCAGAAACATCGATGAGAGAGAGACATCGATTAGCCGCCTCCTGCACGCCCCACTGTGGAAATGTGCCCGTAAGCAAGGTACATGCCCCCGACGGGAATCGAACCTGGGACCTTTCAGTCCACAAGCCAACGCTCTATCCACGGAGCCAAACCGGTCTCGGCAGATTAAAAGTTTTTTAAAATGTTTCTATGAACATTCTTATACATAAAATCTTCATGTAAACAATGCAAGTGTTTCTCTGGAGTATATATTTAGGAATAAAATTACTAAGCAATAGTATATGTAAATCTTAAACTTTATTAAATAACTTTTCCAAAGTGATTTTTACCAATTTAGATTCCCATCAGCAGCCTATAAGAATTCTTGTTGTTCTAATAGACTTAACACTTGGTATTGTCAGAATTTTGTTTTTTCAAGCATAACGTGTGTGAAATTAAATCTCATCATTGTGATTTTAATTTGCAAATCCTTGATTACTACTGAAGTTGAAACCTTTTCTTATATTTATTAGCCATTTGGGTTTCCCATTCTGTAAATTTCCTCTACATTCCCTTTGTATGTTTTATTCAATTGGGTTGTTTAGAATAATAACTATATCAAAGGGTTTAAATATTTTCAAGTCTACTGACTTGAAACCTTATTCCAAAGAGCTGTTCTAAATTATGCTCCCAATAGGAGTGATATTTAATAAATATGATGAATGAAAACTGACATTTTGGCTTCATTTGTATTTCTTAAATTATTAGAAAGATTGGTTTTCACATGTTAACTATGATATTTTCTCTACTGTGAATTGTTTATGTCCTTTACTTATCTATTGGTGTCACAGCGGGGTTTTAAAGTGAATTTGTATGAAATTTTAAAATGTAAAGGAGATATATTTTGTCATATTTTTCTGACTGTCCTAGTTTGCCTTTTAAATTTATTTCTTAATAAATAACTTCAAACTTAAATTACTTAAAATTGTCTTGTCATTTATGATTTTTCCCCTTTTCTTTTAACTTGTGAAATCTTTTATCCAGTGGTAAAATACCGGTTTCTGTTTTTTCCCCTAATAGTAATATGAAGTGTGTATGTTTGTGTATGTGTATGTGCGTGCGTGTGTGTGTGTGTATGTATGGGGGGGATTTAATTTTTTTTAATCTATTTGGATATGTGTAATATACACTGAGTGGCCAAATAATTATGATCTCTGAATGCATAATAATCTGGCCACTCAGTGTGTACACACACACACACACATACGCACACACACACACACAAATATATTCATGGTGTATGAATTTCTGCATGGGTGGGGTCCAGCCAGCCTGGCCAGAGGGAGGGGACATAGGTAGTTGGCTGGCCTGCCTGCTGGTTGAACTCCTGGTCGGGGGGGCAATTTGCATATTAGCCTTTTATTATATAGGATATACACTGAGTGGCCAGATTATTATGTGTTCAGAGATCATAATAATCTGGCCACCCAATGTAATATATACTGTCAAACTGATTTCACAGTTAATATATTATTTATCCCACCAGTGAACCCATTAGTTTAAAAGACGAAAGGAAGGATGAAGGAAAGGAGGAAGGAAGGAAGGGAGGGAGGAAAGGCAGAAATGCCACCAGTGAACCACCTGTGTTTTTAGATTGGAGTGTAGGAAGGAGTTCTTTGCTATTTAAGTTACAGACTGGGTTTTCTTTGGGGGCAAAAGAACAAAGGCTCACAGGAAAGTTAAAAAGCAAGATAATTTGGGTGGCAGGAAGATGGCTGCCGGTGGGAAGGCAGACTGCAAGATGGTGTGTGAGTGAGAAAACAAAGGGAGAGTGTGTGGCCGCACGGGGAGTGTTTGTTGGTGAGTTGCGGGACAGCTATACTCCAGGAGATGGTGGGAGATGTTGGATGGGGCTCCCCTGACCAGGTAGCCCCCACTGCTAATGGGTTCCTTCCAGAGCGACCGGCTCAGACGTGGAGACCGCGCCATCTTGAAGGGGAGAGTGGATGTTATCAGGAGCCTGAAAAACTGGGGAATCCACCAAACAGCTGCGAACCCGAGAACACCAGTTCCCAAGTGGCACAAGCACGCGGATTCAGAGGAGCTCTACACTTCACCACAGAAAGGTCAGATTTTGCCTGGGAGAAGGTGAGGTCTGTGGTTCCGGCAGGAGAGAGAAACGCACAGCGGGAGTTGGAGACCTGGGGAAGTCTGTGCCTAAAGAAATCCATGGCTGTTGGACTGGTGTGATCTGTGAAGGTGGAAGGGGGGCTAACAGAAGGAACTCTAAAAAGCAACCCACTTTGATCTGGGAGCAAAAGGACAGCCTAAAAATTTTAAAAGTGTGCCGCTGCTTAGACCCAACTGGAAAAAAAGACTGCCCAGACTTGTGTACAGCCCCAGAGTTCACACACTTAACTATGGCTCCTCTCCCCACCCCACCCCCACCCCCTTTAAATGCTTGCTTCTGATTACTAAACCTAATACATAGAGTCACCCAATTAGGGACACTCTAAGAGACTGCAAGGAAAGTTGTTTTTCTGGAACCTGGGGATTAGACCAGGGAATAATATCAGAGAACAAGCTCTGGGGTAATCCACTCCCACAAACTAGTATTGAGTGCCACAGGGAAAGCAAGATCTAAGCACTAGCTAGAGAGGACCTTTAGACCCGGAGGTCAATTCAGAAACACTGCCACCAGGGGATGAATCACAAACTGACTCCTGTGTAAACACAAATAAATTGCCTGCTTAAAAATAAGGACTGGCTTACAACACTGAGGAGCAGTAGAACTCAGAGAACTTCAATTCTGTCCTGACTAGGAAACACGAATGCCGAACAAAACAGTAGAGGAAGTGAATGACCTTCATTACTGCACATTTTTATTTTTTATTTTTTTCATCTTTTACTTAAGAAACTAATTTTTTTCTTTTTTCCTCACTTGATTTTACCTTTTTAATAATTACATTTTTATTTTAAATCAGTATTATTACTACTACTATATTACCATTTTTTTTAAGCGTCATTTTATTTTCTCTTTATTTTACTTTAGGATTAGTGTGCTACATTCCATTTTCCTCCTTCCTTTAGCATCATTTTACTCTATCTCAACTTTACTTTTACGCTATCACTCTCTTCCTCACTTTTCCCCTTTTGTTTCTCCTGTTTCCCTTATCCTATTCCTGCTTTAGATTTTCCCTATTTCTTCTTTTTAACCTGTTAAAATTTCACCCTACTTATATATCGAATTTCCAATCTCCTGCTCCAAGTTCATACACCCATCTCTCTTATTTTTCTTCACTATCCAATTTTTTTTCCTCTGTCCTTTTATTGTTATTTGCTTTATTGTTGATTATATCAAGTTTTTATGCTTGTTTGTGAGATTGTTCCACTTTTTCATTTTGTTTTTGTTTTTTGCCTCTGTTTTCTTATACCTCACTTGATATTAGTTGTTTGTAGTTTGCATTCATCTCCATGTACTTGTTGCTGGCATGTGTTTGGATTAGTGGCTGGTCTACTGGAGTTTTTTCCCCTCTTTTCCTTATTCTCTTTCTTTTCTTTCTTACTTTTTTTTTCTTTTCCCAATTTCATTTTTACACTTTCTTTCTTTCTTTTTTCCCCTTTCCCAATTTTATTTTTACACTTCTTTCTTCCTTTCTTCCTTCTTTCCTTTTTCTTTTCTTTCTTTCTTTTTTTCTTTCTTTTTCTCTCTTCTTCTTTCTCTCTTATCCTCTAATATGCCTTTCTCTGGTGGTCACTTTTATTTTGTGTTATTAATATCATGAACACACTTCTGTTCAGTGCCTTGTGCATTGTACCTGGTTGTGTTATATCTTGTGCCTTTAAATCAAGCAGGAGAAGAGAGAACATGGAGAGACAAAGAAACAACCCACATATGAAAGAAAAGCAGACATCACCAGAAAAGGCAGTAAACAAAATGGAAGCAAGCAACCTGCCAGAGAAAGAATTCAGAGAAATGGTCATAAAGTGGATGAAAAGAATGGAAGACAAATTTGACAATATGTGTAAGAATCAAGAAGAAATGAAAAATGACATCACTACTGTAAAGAACTCATTAGAAAGCATCAAGAGTAGACTAGAAGAAGCAGAGGAATGCATCAGTGAGCTAGAAGACAAGTAGGAAAAAATACCCAAACAAAGCAGCTTCTAGAAAAAAAAATTAAAAAGCATGAGGAGAGCCTAGGGAAACTTTGGAACAACACAAAACAAAACAACATCCGTATAGTAGGGGTACCAGAAGAAGGAAATTGAGCAAGGAATAGAAAATCTGTTTGAAGAAATAATGACAGAAAACTTCCTTACTATAGGGAAGAAAAAACCCATACAAATCCAAGAAGCTCACAGAGTACCAAAGTAAAATGAACCCTAAGGCACATAATTAAATTGGCAAACACCAACGACAAAGTAAGAATCTTAAAAGCAGCCAGAGAAAGACAAAAAGTTACCTACAAGGGATCCCCCATCAGACAAGAGACTGATTTCTCAACAAAAATAATTCAGTCCAAAAGGGAATGGAATAAAATATACAAAGTCATGCAAAGGAAGGGTCTGAATCCAAGAATACTGTACCCAGCAAGGCTATCAATCAAAATTGAAGGAGCTTCACAGACAAAAAAGGACTAAAGGAGTTTATTAGCATCAAACCAGCAATGCAAGAAATGCTAAAGGGTTTGGCATAAAAATAAGAAACATGAAGCGAAGAAGGAACACAGGGGTAAAGAATAAAAATGACGACAAACAAGTACCTATCAATAATAACTTTAAATGTAAATGGATTAAATGCCCCAATCAAAAGACATAAGGTAACAGATTGGATAAGAAAACATGATCCAGCCGAAACCGGTTTGGCTCAGTGGATAGAGCGTTGGCCTGCGGACTAAAGGGTCCTGGATTTGATTCCTGTCAGAGGCCCATACCTTGGTTGCGGGCACATTCCCAGTAGGGGGTGTGCAGGAGGCAGTTGATTGATGTTTTTCTCTCCCATTGATGTCTCTAACTATCTCTCTCCCTTCTTCCCTGTAAAAAGTCAATAAAATATATTTTAAAAAGAAAGAAGGAAGAGAGGGAGGGAGGGAGGGAGGGAGGCAGGGAGAAAAACATGACCCATATATTTGCTGTTATAAGAAACCCACTTGAGAAAAAAAGATAAACACAGCCTGAGAGTAAAGGGATGAAAAAATGTTTTCAGGTGAATGGAAATTTAAAAAAAAATAAAAAAGCTGTGGTAGCAATACTTATATCTGACAAATTAGATCTCAAAGTGAAGGACATAACCAGAGATAAGGAAGGCCACTTCATAATACTAAAGGGAGCAATCCAACAAGAAGAAATAACTCTGGTAAACTTATACACACCCAATACAGGAGCATCCAAATACATTAAAAAAAAAAAACTCCTAGAAGATATCAAGGGAGAGAATGACAGCAATACAATCATAGTAGGAGACTATAATACCCCACTATCACCCTGGACAAATCTTCTAAACAAAAAATCAGCAAAGAAACATCAATCCTAAATGACTTACTAGACCAGATGGAATTAATTGACATCTTCAGAACATTTAACCCCAAAGCCACAGAATGCACATTCTTCTCAAGTGCACATGGGTCATTTTCAAAGACAGACCATATATCATGTTACAGGCAAAGTCTCTTCAAATTCAAGAAGATAGAAATTATATGCCCTGACTGGTTTGGCTCAGTGGATAGAGCATCAACCTGTGGACTGAAAGGTCCCAGGTTCGATTCCAGTCAAGGGCATGTACCTTGGTTGTGGGCACATTCCCAATAGGGGGTATGCAAGAGACAGCTGATCAATGTTTCTCTCTTATCGATGTTTCTAACTCTCTATCCTTCTCCCTTTCTCTCTGTAAAAAATCAATAAAATATATTTTTTTAAAAAGAAATTATATCAAGCATCTTCCCAGATCACAGTGGTATAAAACTGGAAATCAACTACAATAAATACAATCCAAAAAAATCAAACACATGGAGACTACACAGCATGCTATTAAACAATGACTGGGTTACCAGAGAGATCAAAGAAGAAATAAAAAACATCATGGCAACAAACAACAATGAAAACACAATAATCCAATATCTATGAGACACAGCAAAAGCAGTCTTGAAAGTGAAGTTCATAGCTCTACACACCTACTGCAAAAAAAAACAAGAAACAATGGTATATAAATTACCTAACCTTACAACTCAAAGAGTTTAAAAGAGAGCAACAAGAAAATCCCAGTGTAAGCAGAAGGAAGGAAATAATAAAGATCAGAGCGAAGGTAAATGACAAAGACCAAAAAAAACAATACAAAAGATCAAGAAAACCAAGAGCTGGTTCTTTGAAAGGATACACAAGATTCATGAACCTCTAGCCAGGCTCACCCAAAGCAAAGGATCCAAATAAACAAAATCAGAAATATAAAAGGAGAAATAACAATAGACCCCACAGAAATACAAAGAATTGTTAAAAAATACAATGAACAACTCTATTCCAACTAACTGGACAACATGCAGGAAATGGACATATTCCTAGAAAAATATAACCTTCCAAAACTGAATCAGGAAGAATCTAAACAACACAATAGGCCAATAACTATGGAAGACATTGAAGCAGTCATCAAAAAGCTTTCAGCAAACAAAAGCCCAGAGCCAGATAGCTTCACAGGGGAGTTTTATCAAACATTCAAAGAAGAACTAAAACCTATCCTCCTCAGACTATTCAAAAAAATTCAAAAGGAAGGAACACTTCCAAACATCTTCTATGAAGCCAGCATAACCCTAATACCAAAACTAGATCAAGACAACACAATGAAAGAGAATTACAGACCAATATCCCTCATGAACATAGACGCCAAAATCCTCAATAAAATTCTAGCAAATTGGATCCAGCAGTACATCAGAAAGATCATACACCATGGCCAAGTAGGATTTATCCCAGGAATGCAAGGATGGTACAATATCCAGAAATTAATAAATGTGATACATCACATAAACAAATTGTGAAATAAAAATTACATGGTCATATTAATTGATGCAAAAAAAGCATTTGACAAAATCCAACACCCTTTCTTGATAAAAATTCTCAGCAAGGTGGGAACAGAAGGATCATACCTCCACATCATAAAAGCCATATATGATAAATCCACAGGTAACATCATACTCAATGGGTAAAAACTAAAACCATTTCCCTTAAGAACAGGAACAAGACAGGGATGCCCATTCTCACCATTCCAGTTCGACATAGTACTGGAAGTATCAGCCATTGTAA
The DNA here is from genome assembly GCA_004026805.1 of Lasiurus borealis. Taxonomy (NCBI): domain Eukaryota; kingdom Metazoa; phylum Chordata; class Mammalia; order Chiroptera; family Vespertilionidae; genus Lasiurus; species Lasiurus borealis. The sequence goes on along the minus strand of PVJN01002973.1, from coordinate 80,321 downwards.
TTAGACAAGAAGAAATAAAAGGCATCCAAATTGAAAAGAAGAAGTAAAGCTGTCCTTATTTGTAGATGACATGATATTGTACATAAAAAACAAAAGACTCCATCAAAAAACTATTACTTAATAAATAAATTTGGCAATGTAGCAGAGTACAAAATGAATACCAAAAAATCTGTAGCATTTCTATATACCAATAGTGAACTTACAGATAGAGAGCCATAAAAAAAATCCCATTTACCATCACACCAAGAAAATTAAGATACCTAGGAATAAACTTAACTAAGGAAGTAAAAGACCTATATGTGTAAAACTACAGGACACTGCATAAAGAGATAGAGGAAGAACATAACAAACCATGTTCATGTATTGGAAGAATCATCATCAAAATGTCTATACTATCCAAAGCAATCTATAGATTCAATGCACTCCCCATTAAAATACCAATGTCACATTTCACAGACCTAGAAAGAACTCTCCAAAAATTCATCTGGAATAAAAATGACCCTGAAAAGCTACAGCAATCCTAAGAAAGAAGAACAAAGTAGGTGGGATCTCAATATCAGATTTCAAGATGTATTACAAGGCCACTGTTCTCAAAACAGCATGGTACTAGCACGAGAACAGACATATAGACCAATGGAATAGAGAACCCAGATATCAACCCAAACCACTATGCTCAACTAATATTTGACAAAGGAGGCATGAACATACAATGGAGTCAAGACAGTCTCTTCAATAAACGGTATTGGGAAAATTGGGCAAGAAAATGAAACTAGATCACCAACTTACACCATACACAAAAATAAACTCAAAATGGATAAAGGACTTAAATATAAGACAGGAAACCATAAAAATACTAGAGGAATCCAGAGGCAGTACAATCTCAGACATAAGCAATTTCTTCACTGATACTGCTCGTAGGGCAATGGAAACTAAAGAGAAAAACAAATAGGACTACATCAAAATAAAAAGTTTTTGCACAGTAAAAGAAACCATCAACAAAACAACAAGAAAGTCCACTGTATGGGAGAACATATTTGCAAATGTTATCACTGATAAAGGTTTAATCTCCAACATCTACAGAAAACTTATACAACTTAATAAAAGGAAGATAAATGGGCAACAGACCTAAATAGAATCTTTTTGAAAAAAGACATAAGGAAGGCTCAAAGTCACTAATTATCTGAGAGATGCAAATCAAAATGACAATGCAATACCATCTCACACCTGTCAGAATGGCAATCATCAACAAACAAGTGCTGACGAGGATGTGAGAACAAGGAATCCTCATGCACTGCTGGTGGAAATGCAGAATAGTGCAGCCACTCTAGAGAACAGTATGGAGTTTCCTCAAAAATTAAAAATGGAACTCCCATTTGACCCAGCAATACCACTTTTAGGAATATATCTCAAGAAACTAAAAGCACCAATCAGAAAGGAAATATGCAGCCCTATGTTCATAGCAGCACAATTCACCATAGCTAAGATTTGGAAACAGCCTAAATGCCCATCAGCAGATGAGTGGATTAGAAAACTATGGTACATCTACATAATGGGATACTACACTGCTATAAAAAAGGAATTCTTACCATTTGCAGCATTATGTTAAGTGAAATAAGCCAGGCAATGAAAGAAAAATAGCACATGATCTCATTCATTTATGGAAAATAAAGAACATTATAATCTGATGAATAAAAAGATAGATACAGAGGCACTAAAGTACCAAACAGACTATCAAATTATAGCAGGAAGCTGGGGAGTGTTGGGGAGAGGGGGAAAGAGATCAATCAAAGGACTTGTATGCATGTATACAAGCACAACCAATGGACACAAGACACTCAGGGAGTGGGATAAGGGCATGGGCTAGGGGGTAAGGGAAGCTGGGGGAAAGTCAATGGGGGAAAAAAAGGAGATATACGTACTGCTATATGCAATACTTTAATCAATAAAAAAAAAGTTGCAAAAATTTTTTAAAAAGCAAGATAACTTGGTCATAGTTAAGATTATGAAGATTTACTCCTCTCTGAATGAGTCCAAAAACAATAAAAATAACTAGACTTTAAAAGTGAGAAATTTTATTTTAAAAAAATAAAAATCATGTAAAATATATACTTGAGATCCAAATTATAATACCATTAAATACAAACAAAATGGGAATGATCAAAGGTAAAAAAAAGAAAAACAAAAAAGGGGGGAAAGATTATAGCCGTAGAAGGGAGGAAGGAAAACAATAGAAAATACAGAACAAAAAAGATAAATATGAAGTACAGACTCTCAGATGCTAGACCTTTTTGCTTTTCATTTGTGATTTAGTTGTAACTGTCTTTATTGTTTGTTTTGAAAACTCAAAATTCTTTTTCCTGAAAGAAACCATTAGTGGCTAAACTAGTAGACAATAGATTGTTCCAGGGTTATAAAATACTCTGGACTCTAAATAACCATCAACTAAAAGTAGCCTGAATCTAGGTCTGGTTCACTTTTGAACTGTCATAATATATTCACTCAATAAATACCTGTCATATGGGTATTACTTCATGTACCTAAATTAATCCACATTTTCTCTACTCCTGCTCCAGATATTTAAAAATTAAACATAATTTAGTTAATCCAAATTGTGACTATTTTTATTTTGTCAAGCAGTGGAACAAACAAATCAGTATTACTTTCATTAGCATTACTACACTGACTATTAACCTTTCTATTAAATGGGAAAAACTCTAAGCTTTCTGCTATAATGATGGCTTACAAATTATATCAAGGTGCTATATTTGTAAAATCAAAGAGCTTACCTTACTGACACCAACTTCAGGGATTCGGAGAGTATGCTCCATATCTTTTTCTCTGCACAGTTAAGAAACATATCTTTAATAATTATTGAAGCATATATAAATGCATCACTAAGAGACATGAAAAGAATTTTTTAAAATATTGTTTTAAAAGGTAATATTTTAAAAAAGATATATTAACTTCTGCACAGCAAAAGAAACCATCAACAAAACAACAAGAAAGCTTGCTGCATAGGAGAACATATTTGCCAATGCTATTTCAAATAAGAGTTTAATCTCCAAAATGTACAGAAAACTCATACAACTTAACAAAAGGAAGATAAACAATCCAATAAAAAAAACTGACAAAAGACCTAAATAGACACTTTTCAAAAGAGGACATACAAAAGGCCCAGAGACATATGAAAACATGCTCAAAGTCACTAATCATCTGAGAGATACAAATCAAAACAAGGAGGTACCATCTCACACCTTTCAGAATGGCTATCACCAACAAATCAACAAACAAAACTGCTGGTGAGGATGTGGAGAAAAAGGAACCCTCTTGCATTGCTGGTGGGAATGCAGACTGGTGCAGCCACTGTGGAAAACAGTATGGAGTTTCCTAAAAAAGTTAAAAATGGAACTTCCATTTGACCCAGTAATCCTACTTCTAGGACTATATCCCAGGAAACCAGAAACACCAATCAGAAAGGACATATGCACCTCTATGTTCACAGCAGCACAATTTACAATAGCTAAGATTTGGAAACAGCCTAAGTGCCCATGAACAGATGAGTGGATTAAAAAACTGGTACATCTACACAATGGAATACTACACTGCTATAAAAAAGAAGGAACTTTTATCATTTGCAACAACATGGATGGAACTGGAGAGCATTATGCTAACTGAAATAAGCCAGTCAGAGTAAGATAAATATCACATGATCTCATTCATATGTGGGATATAATGATCAACATAAACTAATAAACAAAAATAGATCCAGAGACAAGGGGCAGGGGGAGGTGGGGCTAGAGATCAACCAAAGGACTTATATGTATGCATATTAGCATAACCAATGGATACAGGTACTGGGGAATAGGGGGCTTGCCCTTGGGGTGGGAGTGGCCAGGGTGGGGTATCAATAGGGGAAATAGGAGACATATATAATACTGTAAACAAACAAAAGATATGCTAAAATCCAAGTCTCTCTATCACACTAAGACCAGTTTCCTTAATCATACTGTAAATTTCCTACTTGAAAGGTTCCAGAATTACTTTTATTTTTGGTACATATATTCTAGGCTAATAAACTTTCAGTGAGACAAAATATCCTTCATACAAATGTCAATTACTTATTCCAGATCTATTGACTTGACTATGTTCCCATTTCTATTACTGCATATAAAAGGCATGTACTAGTCTCTAAGAATTTAAAATTAAAGTATTGCGAGAGAGAATCCAAGATGGCAGCATAGGTAAACACCTACACTGCTGCCTTGCACAACAATTTCAAAACTACAACTAAAAGACAGAAGGGACATCATCCAGAACCACACGAAAGCTGGCTGAGTGGAAGTTCTATAACCAGAAGGAAAGACAGGGGCTCACAAAGACCCAGAGGAATTAAAAATTTGATCAACAGAATAAACTGGTGAATATACTAGAATCAGGAGCACAGAAAGGGAGTGGACTGATAATTCTCAAGAGGAAAGGGGTGAGGGGTATACAGGGAGAGACTGAACAAAAATCATACACCTATGGATAAGGTCAACAGGAGGGAGGTAAGGGTAGAGGGAAGGGTGGGAGCCGGGTAGAGGGGAGCTATAGAGGGGTAAAAAGAGAAACAAATGTAATAATCTGAATAATAAAGATTTAATTTAAAAAAATAAATTAATTAAATTAAATTAAAGTATTGCAAAGAATCTTAATTAAGGATAGATTATTTTTTCAGTTAGAAAGAAAGGAAATTATCTTATTCGTAATTAAAACCTACCTCTGTAGCAAGCTGATTATGAGATACAAATGGGCAAAGGAAAAGAAGCAGAGAAGGAGGCCAATTCTGGGTATAGGTAAGTAATTTAAACCTATAAAAGGCAGTACAAAAGGTAAGAAAATTGACAAAAATCTCTGTGAAAGGTATCAATGAGATTTTATCTCTTTATATAGGCAGTCCACTTTCGGGACTATGAAGTCATACCCTCATCTGATTTTCAAAACCAAGTGACAAAGGTAAGTGCCAGTAATATTTCTTGGGTATCATGCACAAGTTCTCAAGTATCATGCACATTTCATGGTAACTGTTCAAGAAATGTACAATCCACTAAACTAAGACAAATATAATAATATTAAACATTTTACCTTCCAATGGTAGCAGGGTTTACAGCTGTAATGATAAAAAGTGATCCTGTCTGCAACACTGGTGATCTAATAACAATTACTCTAATACAAGGGGGCCAAATTTTTTCCTCATCTGCCAAAGAAACAAGTGAGTAAATATTAACCAAATGCTATGGAAAAAAAAAATTACACATATCTAGAGATAGTAGGAGGTATCCATAAAACAAAAATTAATCAAAAGTCTTAATTCTGTTTAAACAATCTTCTTAAATCCTGGTATATGACATATAATTAGTAAGGCTTAACACTGTTACCAATCTAAAGTGATCAAACTAAAGGTATTCAGCAAAGTCAACATATATCACAATTGTAAAATAATCAACTCAATTTTTTAAGGTCCTGGAAATTAAAACTGTCATAAACTAGCATTTTTATATTAAGTTAGAAAAACTGAGTCTACCCTTTTTAAAAATGTAAGTAATTCTATTAAAAATAAAATAAACTCATATACCCTAATATGAAATCCTGGGTTTTAAAAGTATATCTTTTTATCCTCAAGTAAAAAAATATATTAGATTTATCATATTACCTATATAGATGAATTCATGGACTATACTTTTTAAAGGCAATTTGCTCTCCTCCTCTCAATTATAAAAGTGTGCTATAAATATCTAAGCCACTAAAACAGATTTAATACATACTTTAGGATTAGGGCATAGGTAACTTGGTTTTGTGTTCTATTGATGAGACCATTCAATGCAATGAAACTTAAGGTCCAAGTGTTAGTCATTTATTTACATTCTACTCCCTAAGAATAAGCAATGGTAGCCCACAAAATTTTCAATAATGTCATGAAAATAATCAATTTAGAACAATGTTTAATTTTGGGCAGATATACTATACTAATATTTTTAACAGTGTTGCTATGTTTACAATGACCAGACTGAGTTGTATAAGATTAAATAATGGTTACTCACCTTCATCCTCAGTATCTTCTGCAGTTACATTATCTTCACTGGTAGTGTCTTCGTCATAACTGTCCTCAGTCTGAGAGTCTGTGATTTCACCTTCTTCTGGCTCGCTATCAGTCTCTATGATTTTCTCATCTTTAAATGAGGTCGAATTATAGATGTTTTCATTAAGAGGAAATTCTAGAGTCTTTCCGATAACTGGAACAGTGAATTCACGGGAACTATTTTTGTAACGAATGTCTACTTTGGCTTTCTTTTTCACATTTGCACAATCTTCTCCCTCACTGCAGTTTATATGTTCAACACTGAATGCTTTTTGATCTTCTGAATTCAAGTCCTAGAAAATGGTGGGTGGGGAGGATAATCTTAAACATGACCATCTTATAATGCTAAATGTTACAATCAATTAGTGAAGATATATGTACAGTGAGATAAACATAGTTATTATCTGTACCCCTCTTATGCTCATGTTCCCTTTCTTGATTAAACATACTACTCATCCAAATAAAAAATCTTAGTTATTTGACATCCCTTTAACCACCACATAAAATCAATTACCAAGTGATATAGACTATGCTTACAATTTATCCCAATTCTCTCTTATCTATTTTCAACATCCTAACTGTCACATATTACTTGGACCAAGTGACAGTCTAGACCAATGGTCAGCAAACTCATTAGTCAACAGAGAGGCAAAACGCAGCTCACGACCACTGGTGTAGACCAATGTTGTCCCAACAAAAAAAGGATGCAAGCTGTATTTATAATTAAAATGTTCTAATAGTCATATTAAAAAGGTAAAAAGCAAGTGAAATTCATTTTAATATTTTATCTAACCTGGTATTTACAAAATATTATCATTTAAAACATATTAATATTTAATCAGTATAAAAGCTACCAATGAAATATTTTACATGGATTTTTTTTTGCACTGTTTTCAAAATTGAATGTAGTTTATACTTACCAGTTATACTTCCAGTGCTCAGTAGCCACATGTAGCTAGTGACTATCTTACTGGACAGTGAAGGCCTGGAGAATACATCTACTCTAAATTTTGTTTTGAACTTTTAACCAATTATCAAGTTACATACAGAGTTGGCTTTCAGTACAGCAGGGATTTAAAAATCCAAATGTACCTAATGTAGCAGAATAGTAGTTCTGATAAAATTTAGCACTTGATAGCCCAGCCAGTGTGGCTCAGTGGTTGAGCATTAATCCAAGAACCAAGAAATCACCAATTACTAGTAGAATCCCAATCAGGACACATGCCTCGGTTGGGGGCCAATCCCAATAGGGAGTATGCAGGAGGCAGCTGATCAACGATGTTTCTCTCTCATCAATATTTCTATCTCCCTCCATTCCTCTCTCTCTAAAAATCAGTAAAAGTACATTTTTTTAAAATTAGCACTTTCTAGAGTTGATTTGATAATACACAACAGCTTAATATACAGATTAATCAGTTATATCTCTTTTATTCCAAAATTCCAAACTACCTGGCACATAAGCCTTTTATTATTTATTATACAATTATATTGAGCATGCCTTTAGATAAATGAAGAAATCTATTCTTTTAACCAGAGGAAAAGCAGAGTTATTTTCCTCTTGTTTCTTTGGTTTGTAACACAATGAATTTTTGTTCTACCTTATAGCCACATGATGAAGTGAATTCATATGTTCTTCTGTTATTTTATAAAATATGAAAGCATCTTAAACACTTATTTTAACAGTAGCATAAATTCAGTTTGGAGACTGGCTCAATACTCACAATGTAATAAACTATATACACTTCCAGCACTACAAACTCACAAAGGACAAGAACAAGGGCAAGGAACTGAACAACTATGAGCTTTAAAGGCCATTGTGAATTATAACAGAAAAATTTCCTATCTAAATATTCTTTTTAAAAATCAGTTTCCAGTCTTGTGTATTTTATTATTACTGCTTATAGGACTACATATGCAAGGGGAAAAATGAGTAAAATTGCCAGAGGTGCTACTTTTAAAAAACTATTTGCCAGAATGTTAAACATTAAGAGATAAGGGAGCCTACATGTGGGCATTGAGGTATAAATGCATATTTCAAGTTAATTACTCCAATCACCTCACTCTACTCTCTTCTTTCCACAGACCCTCCATCTACAAAGAATGAGGCTCAAGAGTTCCTTAAAAAATAAAGAAAAAGGTGATGATGTCTTAATTGGTCTCCCATGCTTCACAACTATCTTTTAGAATTCTCAAGGAATTCACAAAATTTCATTCAGTCTATGTCCTGGAGTTCACATATTTTCGAAGGATGTTAAAAAGTGCAGTTATGGTCTCAGCCAGAGTGGCTCAATTGGTTGAGTATCATCCTGTGCACCCAAGAGTTGCACAATTCCCAGCTGGGGCGCCTATGAAAGGCAGTCAATGTTTCTCTCTCTCTCTCTCTCTCTCTCTCTCTCTCTCTCTCTCTCTCTCTCTCTCTCTCTCAGTATGTCCTCAGGTGAGGATTAAAAAACAAAATAAAAACAGAGATAAATAAAATAAAAACATAGATAAGCAGTTATGGGGGCTAAACTAAACCAAAATCTCACCGAATGCTTTCAAATGCCATTCTCTAGTTTGTCAGGAACGGCCGTTTGATGATAGGTGTATGTTCTTTTCTTATTGCTAGGCAGAAGTAGTTTTACAACCTATCTTCTCAAACGGTTCAACCACTACTAACAAATAGGAGTGATTAAAACATAGTTCTTGAAAACAAGGAGAAAAATCATTTTTAGTATTTGTCACATATTCTTCTATTCTTATGTACTCCTGGTGAAAATAGTAGAAAAATAAAAACAAAGAACAGAAAAAAAATTCAACAAAATACCAATTTCATCTTTGAATTTTGAGATTATATATTTAAAAATGTTTTTCCCATGGTTAAGAAAATATGAAATAATATCTTAAAAGTATCAAATAGTTGCCAGAATTCATAATAAGCTTCCTTTTCTGACCCTAAACCATCAATCTTATCTGTGAAGTGAGCAAAATAAAGAGCATTAGTAACTTTGTTATTTTGTTTTTTTCAATTTAACATATTGTAACTATTTTTAAAATTCCCGTCACTCTTTACAACTAACATTCTAAGTTATAAATAAAGCTTTTCCAATTAAATATATAATCATTTCCTTAACCAATATCTTTTGGGCCATTTGAACAATTAACTTTTCTCTGTTCTTATAAATATTGCTATATAATTAAACAATGGCATTTTTCTTTCTTTGGATTTATAAAATAACTAGAGGCCCGGTACATGGATTCGTGCACATTGAAAGGAAATTAATTAGAAGGTGGCCAGCGGGACTGGACTGGACAAGATAGGCCAGACACGCCCTGGAGCCAACCTCCCACAGTTTCTCCTCAGCTAGCAGCACCTTGGGTGGCACAGGGGCTTGAATGGCATCCCCTGAGGAGTCCCAGGATTGCGAGAGGGCACAGGCAGGCCAAGGGATCCCACAGGTACATTCATGCACTGGGCCTCTAGTATGCATAAAAGACCATTGGTTAATCTCTTCTCGCCTTCCCCTCTCCCTCCTTCCCTCAGAGATTCATCCGTCTGTTCCATGTTTCCATGTCTGTGGTTTCTGCTCCTGCATTGAGCATCTGCCCCCTGGTGGTCACTTTGGCTTTCATATACGTATATAGATAATAAATTACCAGAAATGAGATTTTCCAATTGAAAAATATCAACAATTTTACAGCTAATCTATTCTCCAAAAAAGATAACCAATTTATACTACTGAAAATATATCTACTTTATATTTGCCAGAAATGGATTTTTTTAAATATTTGCTCAAAGTGACTAAGAAAGAAGAATTTTTATATACATCTACTTATAAACTATGTTCTTGTTTTATTGTGAACTGTGCACTGACAACTTATCAACTAAGGGTCAAAAGTTCTTCCAAATTATGTAACTTAAGAGTATCTTATCTGCCCTAAATATACCTCCTTCAAACTTATAAGAAATTCCTTGACTTCTAGTGACTGAGGATTTGTGAAACAGACCAATGTAAACAAATGCTCCATGATTAATAGATTCTGATACCTTGTTACTTTAATGGATATGTTTAAAATGCAGTTACTGAATGATTTTCTGTTTCATAAAAAATTTTGACTTAACTATATTACCATTATGTAAATTTTAAAAATTAGGAAAACAATACCTTTTCCTCATTTGTTGCAGAAGAATCTGGATCCTTTCTTTTCTTCTTCAACTTTTTATCTTTACTTTGTTTTGTGCTAGAAGTTTGATAAGGTTGCAAATCTACTCGAGAATGAAATTGATATCGACCACTTTCCACATCACAGTAATAATAAATTCCAGTGGAAGGATCATAATATAACTGATTTTCCTTTAAAATAAATAAATAAATAAATTAGTACTATTTATATAAGATAAAGTAGAAAAATAAACAACAGAAATGTCAAACATATTCAAATATAGTAAATGTTTGTTTCTTTTAAGAACTATAGTATTTTCTGAAGATAGTAAATAAAAATATCACAATGAAGAATACTTGGCCCTGGCAGGAGTGGCTCAATTGGTTGAATGACATCATCTCATGCAGCAAGAGATCACTGATTCTATTCCAGGTCAGGGCACATGCCTGGATTGTGGGCTTACTCTCCAGTAAGGGGTGTATGCAGGAGGCAGCCAATAGTTTCTCTCCCATCGATATCTCTCTCAGCCTCTCTCTCCCCTCTTCCTCCCTCTCACTCTAAAACCCATAAAAACTTTTTTTAAAGAAAAATATATTATGTCCTTCAGTCCAAAATACAGGTGTTTTAAAAAATATGTAATTTTTCAAACTACTTTACCATTCAATATCTGCTCTAATTTTCCTAGGGTGAAAAAATGTGAACATTTAAATATTAAATTGAATCATGAAATTACCAACATTTCACCACTTTTTTAACTTAAAGGAACAGCAATTTCATATGGTTCAACTTAATACACCAACAACAAATAATAACAAGAAGCCTTTTAGAAGTGATGAAAACTAAGGCATGCACCAGAAAAAGCTGAGCACATGGAAGCAATTACAGACTCTTTATCCTTAAGATTACACAATAATGGTTTGGTAATATAAATCCCTGAACCCTTTTCTCAATGTCATAAAACAAAGATTTGCCTTTTAATGTTCATGACTAAAAGTCCTGTAGAAAAAATTGGTAATAAAGTTGTCCATAACTTTCTATACAAAGAAATTGATTAAAAAATCATCTTCACTTAATTCTATTGTAAGTATTTAAAGACTTAAAAGTAAAGCAAAAATAAATTTTGGAAAATTATGGATGAAATCTAGAAATATAAAATTATGCAATCATCTGTATTTTTTAAATACTGACCAGTATTCTATAATCAAGATTTAATTAAAAGTCTGTATTTCCTTTTCATCAGAAATCCATGCAGATCAGACCTCTTATGACATACTGAGATTAAACTAAAATTCTTGAAAAAGTTTATTTTTCTGTTGCTATTATTGTACTTTATTACCTTTAATCCATTTTGTAGATTTCTTAAACATTTTAATGCTATATTTCATGTAACTAAAACAGTGAATGTATGTGCTCTAATTCTATTTCTAACTAGGCCCAGTGCACAAAATTCGTGGACAGAGTAGGGGGGTATCCCTCAGCCTGGCCTGAACTCTCTCCAATTTAGGACCCCTCAGGGGATGTTTGACTGCCAGTTTAGGCCCAATCTGACAATCTGGGACTGCTGACTCCTAACTGCTCACCTGCCTGCCTGCCTGATCACCCCTAACCATCTCTGCCTGCCAGCCTGATCACCGCCTAAACACTCCCCTGCCAACCTGATCGCTCCCAACTGCCCTCCCCTGCTGGCCTGATTGCCCCCTAACTGCTTGCTCCCACACACTGGCCTGATCTTGCCCCTAACGACCTGCTCCCAGCCAACCTGATTGCTCTTAACCACCTCTGCCTGGTCCCCACCACCATGGCTTTGTCTGGGAGGAAGTTGGATGTCCAAGAGATGTCCGGTTGACCCAGTCTAACTAGCATTATTACCCTTTTATTAGTATAGATGATAACAGAATGTTTAAAACTCAAACCTTTTAATCTGTTATGTCCTTCAGTCCAAAATATAGGCATTTTCAAAGACATATTTAAATTATTTAATTAAAATAAGATGAAAATTAGTACAATAAAAATGGCAAAACAACTAGGTCCCCATTTTACTGAGACATACAACCTGTAGAATGTAAATAACCATGTACAGAATGTCTGCAGGAAAGATACAGAAAGTAAGGTAAAAGAATGACAAAGTAGAATGCCATATACTCAAAAACTCTGTATTTTCCTAGAAACCAAATAAGGAATAGCTTACTTTCTTTAGTAATAAGCATTTAAACATTAGTTTTCTAGATATTAACTAGCATTATCTATAAGCATACTCCAGTGAAAGAAAACCTTCTTTACACAAAGGATTTTCAAAGTCTGTATACTAAATTCAAACTAGCAAGCTAATGAAATCCTTATCTAAGATATTTAGCATTATCATTATGTTCTCTAGGTTAGTTAACAATACTTCCAGAACAATAGTGAATACCTGGTCCACTTTTGGGCACTAGATTCTATAATTCCTGAGGATCAGATCACATGCCTAGACCATCAAGGTTGAAATATGTGGGTATGTGAGTTTCATCATCATTGTCGTCAAGTAGTGATTAAAAACCCAATTAAGTACAAGACTTCAACAGCCATCACACTGTATTGTAAATCAAGAATTTAATTTTCTAGTTCTGTCCTAGTCAATGACCCATTATATTTCTGATCCCACATTGCTTTTTTAGTTCTCACTGTTAACATATTGATTTTGTAAAAGTGAAATGCTTAAAATCCACAGAATATAAAACACTAATAATAAACATGTTAATGAGAATTCAAGAAAAACACCCCTTCTATGGCCTTAAATGGCTCATAAGTATTTGAAACAAACAAACAAAAATCTCACTTCAAGCCTAGAATTAACAATGTCACTTCCTTATAAATTCTATTTAAAAATGTTAGTGTAGCCCTCACTGATTTGGCTCAGTGGATAAAGCATCAGTCCCAGGTTCGATTCTGGTCAAGGGTATGTACCTTGGATGCAGGCACATTCCCAGTAGGGGGTGTGCAGGAGGCAGCTAATAGATGTTTCTTTCTCATCGATGTTTCTAGCTCCATATTTAAAAAATAAAATGTTAGTGTAGGTTCTTAAAATTTTCCAATAATGTAGTTGTCTGCCTTTATTAATACTCCAACATTTTTGTACATTCCTTTATATCAATTTATAATAATCACAATTAACTTACTTAACTATAAACCTAAAAGTATAGTATGATAAACTATTTTATAATTCTTTACTCTTGTCAAATACCTTTGAATCAAACATAATTTTTAAATGCAGCTTCTTGCTTTTCTTAGTTCAGTTTAGGGTTTAATATTTGGTATCAGGCATCTAAGTATACAGTTACAGTTCTGAAAGGTCTGAGATACTTACAGAATCATAATAGAAACCAGTGCTGTGGTCAAAATACAGTCCAGTATTCTCATCATAACTAAATCCTGTCTGTGATACAGCAGCTTCTGCTGCAGCTCGCAAACTTTCAGCTAATGATGAACCTTCTAAGGATGCATCTTCTGTTGCTAATGCAGATGCTGGCTCCTAGGTAAGATAAATTCATGTCAAATAAGACAAAAATATTCTTATAGCAACTTAAAAGTTAGCAAATTTAGAAACAATAAATAGACTGAAGAGCTATTTTAAATAATAAGGCTTCAATTTCTGCAATGGAAGGGATGGCTATCAATTATAATTTGACTCACTTAAAAATATTTATCATTTAATTCAATTTTGACTCAGTTTTGAAGACACTGACCATTACTCAAAAATAAATGCCTAATACCATAGGGAAGTAATCCACAAAATATGGACTCCTAAGTACACTTTAAGACAACTATCTAGATTCTTCCATAATCATAGGTCCAAAGGGAAAAAACATCTTAAAAAGAGATAGAAGAGAAAGCTATGGATTATGTGAGATTTATCATAGCATCAGCAGCTGCACTGTATAAACCCTACTGGGATCCTGATTCAAACACATAACTAGAGAAAAAAATTATAAAACATCCAAATTATAAAAATCTGAACAGTGGCAGGGTATATGATAGAAAGAAAGCATTAAAAATTTTTTGTGCCGAAACCGGTTTGGCTCAGTGGATGGAACGTCGACTTGCAGACTGAAAGGTCCCGGGTTCAATTCCGGTCAAGGGCATGTATCCTGGTTGTGGGCACATCCCCAGTGGGGGGCGTGCAGGAGGCGGCTGATCGATGTTTCTCTCTCATCGATGTTTCTAACTCTCTATCCCTCTCCCTTCCTCTCTGTAGAAAATCAATAAAATATATTTTTTTAAAAATAAAACAATAAAAATAAATAAATTTTTTGTATAGCCCTGGTCGGTGGCTCAGTTGGTTGGAATGTCATCCCATACACAAAAAGGTTGTGGGTTCAATTCCCAGCCAGGGCACATACCTAGGTTGCAGGTTCGGTCCCCAGTTAGGCACAGAAGAGAGGCAACTGATTGATGTTTCTCTCGAGTGCCCTGCCTCATTCCTCTCTCTCTCTCAAAAGATCAATAAAAACATATTCTTGGATGAGGATTTAAAAACAAAATTGTTGTGAACAAAGTTATTGTGGTAGTTGCACAAAGTTTTTTGATTGAGCCAAAATATACTGACAAATTTTCTTTGTTTTAGTTTATGTACATCACAAAATTCTAGAACACAACAAAAGTAAGAATCAAATATATGAGCAATTTTCTCTAAAAGTATAATATTCTGCATAATTACGTACAGAATATTTACAACCCTTGTATATATGCTGTCATAGACCAAAGAAGTCAATTTGCATAATAACAATAATGAAGGACAAGTTCTTGAGAATCAGTAGTAGTAGCATTTTATTACCTGTGAATTTGAGGCAAAATGGTCCTCTTGTCCACATTCAACCTTTTCAGTTACATCAGTACCAGCATACACATCATTTTCTATTTGTGACTGGTCTTTAAAATTATAAGCAGAAGCTTCAATATCCTGATCTTCCTGAACTGAAAGTTCTGTCACTTTATTTGGAAGACTAAGATCTTTATAATATGTCTGATAATAATAATCTATAGCAAAAACAAATTGTGATACATATTAGAATAGTGTACATAAAAAGGACTTAGAATTCTAAAACACTGCACTGAACACAAAACAATACACACTGCAAACCATCCTATATAATAGAGATAATATGCAAATTAACCCTCGTGCCCTCACAAGATGGTTGCCTAAGACCAGACTGGCAGGGGGGTTAGTGAGTGACAACCAAATGACTGAACAAGCAGGCTGTGTGGGGCAACCAGGCCAGCATAGGGGGCAGTTGGAGGTGACCAGGCCGGCAGGAGGGCAGTAAGAGGCAACCAGGCTGGCGGGGGTGGGGGAGAGTTGGGGGGACAGGGGCTGTGGGGGACGATTAGGCAGGTGAGCAATTAGATCCTAAATTGGCAGTTGGACATCCCTGAAGGGGTCCCAGATTGGAGAGGGTGCAATCTGGGCTGAGGGGACCCCTCCTCCCCATGTATGAATTTCATGCACTGGGTCTCTAGTATTTTTATAATTGTATACATTTTAACAGATTAAAATTGGTAGTGCAGATAAATTTGCAGATGCTTTTATCTTTGATTCTAATGTCACTTTAAGTACCCTAGCTGTCAAGCTAAAAAATTTAAAAAGGTAAGCAAATTTTTATTTTCCATAGCAAGACTAAAAAAGAAAATAGGTATTTTATCAAAAAAATTAGCAACTCTTAACAATTTCTAACTGCTGGAAACCAAACATTGTCTCACTAATAGAAAGATGTAGACAGGAGACCAGAAGGCTGGTCAATCTTAATTTCTCTGAAAGGTCAGAGCTAATCACTCATTGTTTAGTTGAAACATTGTTAGCTGAAGCAGCCTCTACCTGTTTGTTTCATGTAAACTTCTGTTCTTGGAATTTCCTGCCTAAAGGTCATGGGTGTATCCCATAGTCTTAATAAAAGGGATAGAAAGGCCAGAGCAAAGGGTAGTCTTCTCACTAGAGGAAGGCTCCCGCCTGGCCCCCCAATATTGCCAAATTAATACTTTTCTATTCTCTCTTTTTATTGGCGTGCGGCCTCCTCCAGAACCAGAACCTGAACCATGTGGGATATGAAAGGGGCTCCCACATCTAACCACAAAGATTAATATCTTTGCATATCAAATGTCCATGGAATGAAGACATGTCAAAGGTTAATTTCTCTGTCAAATATCTCTCATGGTGCTGACTTTAAAAAAATATATATTATCATGCAAATATGTGATGTTAACGCTATTGCTGTGTTTAGCAATTTAACTAAATAATATGCTGAATAAAATAAGACAAACCTAATGGAAAAACAACTTCTTTTGATCCCTATTTATTAAAACTCAGTTACTCAGTTTTTTGCCTCACAACATAATTCCACCGATGAGGTCATGGTTGTGGGCTCACCATTCCCACAAAGGCTTAAGAGACTGTCAATGAACACAATACTAAGTGGAATGCATCAACAAGAAAACACATGCACCTGGGTCACATGAAGATCAGATATGAAGGTAAATGGCTCACAGAATAGCAGAAATTACTCGGTGAATGTGCCACTAAAGACACAGTAGCAATCCTATGTATTTATAGGAATTACAATGCATTTCTACTTTCATATCAGAAGAGCAAATCAATTTTCTGAAAATGAAATATGTAATCATATGGAGAGGAGACACCCTTGTAACAGTCCTCATATTTATCTAGACATCTGTCTATTTTAAATTTAATGAAAATTACATATTAGCATGCTTTGAAAGTGATAAACGTTAGGATATCTCCAATATCAATTAAATAAATACCTGTGATTGACCAAGGAGGGTGGCTTTCTGTTTGTACTTCTACATCAGACTTATTATCTTCCTTCCTCCCACAATAGAGTATTTTACTGAGCTCTTCCACCTAAAAGAAAACAAGGCTTTAGGAAAAAGAAATCATATAGCAATCTAAAAACATGCATACCATTCTCTTGAAATTACAATAATTATTTTTTTCTTGGTATAACTTTCAGAGAAGTACCAATAGTAGGCAGTTTCCTTTTCAGAAAAACTGAAAAATACTATCATTTACTTTCTTTCATCTTTTACATTTG
Organism: Lasiurus borealis; assembly: GCA_004026805.1. Lineage (NCBI taxonomy): Eukaryota > Metazoa > Chordata > Mammalia > Chiroptera > Vespertilionidae > Lasiurus > Lasiurus borealis. Next base: position 62,981 of record PVJN01002973.1, on the reverse strand, counting down.
CAGAGGGAAATGCTTTTTATTCTTATCCTCTCTTGCTAAACCTCAATATATCCCCTTTAAAAATCAAATAGACTAAATTAATAGGACTTTATAAACAGAATCCTTTATTTCCAAAAAATAAAGAGTGTTTTTATAGTAATATTTTAGTCAGCAGTTCTCTCTAAAGAATTAGGAAAAAATCATTAATTCTCATGCATTTAACTTAAAAAGTACTTTAATGTATGATTTTTCTTTAAATTGTAGTCTTATGACTGAATAACTGCAGCAGAATAGAACTGACTGCCTCAGAGCAGCATCTATTCTTCCTGTGCCTCACTGACTGCCAAAGCTAGAGCAATAAAGTGCAGAAATATCCATAAGCAATGAGGAGCATGCTCCTCAATACACCTCAGACAGTATCTAAGAGTGAGGTGTCTATAACAGCCATGAAAGAAACTAAAAACAAGCTTCTAACTAGTTCTTTAATAATACATAAAGCTTAAAAAGGGGATAAAACTGATTATATAGAGCCCACCTGGTGTGGCTCAATGGTTGAATGTCAACCTATGAACCAGTAGGTTAATAAGGCACATGCCCAGGTTGTGGGCTCAATCCCCAGTAGGGGGCGTGCAGGAGGCAGGTGATCAACAATTCTCTCTTATCATTGATGTTTCTACTCTCCCTCTTCCTTCCTCTGAAATCAATAAAAACATATTTAAAAAAAAAAACTGGTTATATATAATCCAGTCAAAAATCTTCATAAATTATTAGATCTGCTCATACAACCAGAGCTGGAACTAGGACGAATCAAGCAAGGCACCTAGGTAGCAAATTAAGGAGGCACTCAGCCTTGGTTTCCTGACAGTATTGGATCTATACCCGAGAGTCAGTGCCTTCTTAAATTTTTCACCCTAGACTACTGATTGCCTTGTCCAGTCTTGGCTCTGCTCTGCCACTACCACTATTACTGTAAATTAGATAATTTCTTTAGTATCTGCTATGTGCTAGGCACTATATTTGTTACTTTGGATAGCATCTTTATTAATTCTTACAACCATCTCCCAAATTATTTTCCTAATCACCATTTTATATGTGAGAAATCTGGAGACAAAGTAATTTGCACAAGTTTGAACTGCCTCCAAAGCCTGTACATATTATGTTTTCCTAACAGTTCACCCTCAATTCTCAACCCAATTTTTTACTGCCATGGATAAAATACTATTAAGTAATTCGGGGTGACAGTTAACCACCAAACTCTACCACCACCAGGGGAGGTTGATTAGGAGGAGAGTAAGGAGTAATTACTATCACCAGTAAAGACTTTGCATCCATTTTAATGTTTCATGTTAGACCACTCTTAAATTAACACTAATAACCAAAATGCTGGCTCTTCATCGGTTAGTAAACATGGTGTTTTTTTGTTTGTTTGTTTGTTTTTTGGGGGTTTTTTTTTTGGATCTCTCTCAAAAGCAGGCATTACTTGAACAACTGTAAATTATAAAAAGGCTTTTTAAAAGGCTATCATATTTTGCTCCCCTCCCCCCCCCAAGGTATTTTAACAATATTTGTAGTCTCCTAGCACAGTCATACATTACAGGTGTTCAAAAACTAGTTGAATAAACAAATTCAAACTTTCTGTAATATCATAATGTCAATAACTCTATGCAATGGGCACAGCAAGTCATTGCAACTCAGCGGTTCTTTTCATAGATTTTGATAATAAAATATCTCAAAGTCTGATGACATTTTAGGGTTCAGACTACTTATGTGATTTTAACAATGGTACCCCGCATATATTTCAAAGGACAACAGTTTAATTGAAATGAATAATTGTGTGAAAATAACTTATCAGGGCACAGTGCACCTGCCAAACAAATCAAGTTGGAAAAAAAAGTATTATGCTCCTCTTTAAAAGTATTTTTTTTAAATGTGACAGTTTAAATCTTTGTCCCTTCATGTATTTTTATAAAAATGAAGTTAGCTGCTTGGTCTCTGGGAAGAAAGTTTTATCCTCCCTGACTGCCAACAGAAAACTCAAAATGATAAAACGGCCCGGAATGACAACCTTACACAAGGTTCAACAGCTCGTTCACGCTTAGCTTAACCTTCACGGGGTGGTGCTCGCGCTCTTTTTTTATGGGCAACCGAGGGGGTCAGGATGAGACTCCAGTTGGCAGCCTGGATTCTGGTTAAAATCCAGCGCTTTTAAGGAACCCAAAAGTGAGCCAGAAGGTATCAAATGTGTCTACTGCCCATGGGCAATGCCGTGAGGATGCAGACGGACAACCTAAAAGTACACAAGTTCAAGGCACACCAGCCAGCCGGAACCTGGGCTCACGCGCTCATCTAAATCGAAGTAACCGGAACTCTTAGGTTGGCTCCCAAAGTAGGTGAAATTTTAATTGCACTGAACTTTATTCCAGGGACAATCAGAGGCTGCGAAGGGCGGGGCGGGGCGCGGGGCCGGCGGACCGCGCACCTGGGTGCGGAGCTCCTGGTTGTTGCTCTCGGCGCTCTGGTACAGCCGCTCCGTGTGGTGCAAAAGCTTCTCCACCTCCCGCACCTGCCGCTTGCAGCTCCGCAGCTCGCGTTCCAGCTTCTCCACCTTCCGCCTCAACTGGGCCAGTTCCGGCTCAGGGGAGGCGGGTGGCGACGGAGACAACGGAGGAGACGGCGCCTCGGCCGCCATGGGGTCCGGCGCGGGGCGGCCCGTGGGCGCCTAGGGGCTGCGCTCAGACGGAGGCGGGCGCCGGCGGCCCCGGGAGCCACGCGAGGGCCGGGGCGGCGAGAGGCGGCCTCAAACCCGCCCGGCCTCGGCGGCCCCTGGCCATGACGGCCCGAAGCTCGACGCCAGGAGCCGAGAGGGACTGCCGACTACTACGGGCCCGAGGAAGGAGCGTGGACCCGGCTCGGCCCGCTCGGCTTTTGAAATAGTAAAACTTTATTGGTAAATACCTTCCCCAGCGACCGAGGCAGTCGCGGGAGCGTTTAAAGAGGTGGGAGGACCTACAAAAGCAAAGGCCCCAAAAGCGCTCCGGCTGTTCCTGAGCTGAACCGGAAACGGCAGCGCCCGCGGTGGGCGGGGCCGAAACCGGAAGAGAAGCGACGGGGAGCGGGAAGGGTCTTGCAGTGCGCGTGCGCACTTCCCGCCGACTGCTGGGGGCGGGGCGGGGCGGGGCGGGATGGTGTGGGAAAGTGGCTAAGATGATCTGGAGTGGCGTGAGCGTAGCAACTTTTGATCTCAAGTTTTGGCCCTTGCGAAGCGTACTACTTGACATTACTGTTTTTTTCATTTTGTAATTTTTTTGTTTTTAATTGTTATTTTGTACTTAATCATACTCCTTAGTTCACAGAACATCATCAACATTGGCCCATGGGCGGCTCTTCTGTTCGAGGGGTAGAGGTTGTGTTTGTTTTACTGTAGCTCAATATCTCTGTTCATCAGTCTCATTACCTCCTTTCTGTCTATATGAATACCCACTCTCACTTGTGTCCTTAAATATAAACCTATCCTTATAAAATGTTTCATATGAATTTCTTTTTTAAAAATTTATATTCCAATGAACATAGACACTGGGGGGATTGGGGTATGCCTGGGAGGGAGGGGGGGCAATGGGGAGATATGTATAAAAAATTAATAAAAAAAAAAGAAGGCAAAAAAAATAAAAATAAAAAATTATATTTAATTTAATAAATCTTTATTGTTCAGATTATTACAATTGTTCCTCCTTTCTCCCCTCCCCTCCATAGTTCCCTTCCACCCAGTTCCCACCTCACCCTCTGCCCTTAACTCTCCCTCCATTGTCCTCATCCAGAGGTGTATGATTTGGTTTCTCCATGTGTATTTCTTTTACCTAAATAGTACTTGATTAAAATGTTTTAAAAACTTATGTATGTTGCTCTATATACATCTAAGTTCTGCATAGTATTTGAAGATATATGCATGCCACTAGTTGTCCACATCTAAGTTATCTCCAATTCTCTATTAGCACAATCAATAGCACAATGAAAAAACGAACCTTGTTCATGCCATTTGGTTGACCTGTGCACTCATTTTTTTGGGGACAGGTGACAAGGAATGTGATTTTTGTTTATAGGGCAAACATTTGATTTCACTATGTTCCACTAGATTATTTTTCCAGAATGACTGTATAACTTGATCCTCTTACCAACAGTGCACAGGAGTTCTGTGTCCTCCACATCCTAATACATGTTAGTCACTCTTCTATTTTTTTGCGAATGTAAATAGGTATTTCATTGTTTTAATTTATACTTCTCTGATTACCAGAGGATTTCATTTATTTGTTGAAATGGCTATTTGGACTTGCCCTTCTGTGAATTGCCTATTTATAACTTTTTGTTTGCCTGTTTCTTGGTGGATGTGTGGTTTGCTTTTTGTTTTTTTTTTGGAAGTTCTTTCTATAAACTAGATACTAATCTTTTACAGATATCTACTCTCAATCCATAATTTTGTCAGTAGTTTTTTATTGAACAGAAATCCTTAATTTTTATGTAGTCAAAACACTAACTTCATTTTATTTCATATGCTTTATGATTTGGACTTTTAAATCTTATTTATGAAGTCTTTTCCCATCCTGAGTCATATTTTCTTCTATAATGTTATAACTTTAATTTTCACATTTAGTTCTCCACTCCAACTGGAGGCATTCAGATATATTTTTCCATATAATGACCTAGTTTTCTCCATCTCCTTTACATTCCTTTGTGGTATTTTTTATCATCTATCAAGTTCCCATATATATATGGGTCTATTTCTGAGCTCTCTGTTCTGTTTTGTTTGTATATTAGTCTGTTCCTATGCAGAGCCATTCTATTTTCATCACTTTGGTTTTGTAGTATATGTTAATATCTGGTAGGGAAAGTTGCTACTCTGCTTTTACTTTTCAAAATTGACTTATTCACGAACCCCTGTTTTCCATATAAATAGTGGAATGAGTTTGTTGAGTTCCTCAAACAATCCAATGGTATTTTTATTAAGATTTCATTGAATGTATAACTTTCTTTGGGAAGAATTAACATAGAACTTTACTAGGTTAAGATATCCCATCCAAAAAGATAGTCTATCTACATATTCTTTTTTTGTTCCATTTATTCATTCTTGTTTGTACTTTAATAGAGTTCTAATACTTTTTATGATAAAGGTCTTAGGCATTCTTTCTTAGTTTATTTCCTGGGTAATTACTAGGGTCTTTTCACAGCAAGGGTTCAGGAATCTGGAGAAGGGCTGTGCATAAATGGATAGAGAGACTAGAGAAGAAATATAAATTTGGAAGGCCTGGGGGAGCCAAGGGAGGCTCCACTTTCTAGTGAAGTGGGCCCTCTGAATGTCCAGACCCATGGCTTTTTATTCCCACATTTTCCCTTTTAGCAAAGCAGATATACATATCAAAGGTAAGGTCTGATAAACAATAAAGGACCATCAGGTTGGGGGAACTGCCCTCAGCTGTCTGGCAGCAGGCAATAATATGCAGATCTTCAGTACTGCTGAAGCCCCAAGGTCCATCAGCCTTCTGATGAACTTCTTGCATAATTTTGACTGGCTGGAATTTGCCACCAGCAGGTTCTCTGTTGTTTTATTGTGAATAAAGTTACCTTCTCTAGTATATTTATTTCTCAGAGGAAAAAAAAGTCAAAGTAATGGATAGGTTTCTAGCTTGAACAAAAGAGAATATGCCTCATTGGGGAGGGCTGGATGCTTTAGTTTTTATTTTATTCATAATAATGCGTTTGAGGTGTCTGCAGGGCATTCATTACAGATATTCAGTAGGTAATGAACATTCCAGAAACCCATCTAAAACTTAAGAAACAGAAACAAATAGAACTAGTACTGTATAAAGCAAACACAAATGGCCTCAAGGGCTGAGGAGGCAAAGTAAATGAATGGATAGAGCAGTTAACAGCCCACTACTGAGTTCTGGAGAACTTAAGGATCATGTAGGAGTAAACCCCATGTTGCAGAGCTTCCAGTTTTATAAGAAAAGTCAGAAATTTGGGTTTTTATGTGAAATCTGTAAAGATAATTTCTGACATCATTATTATATCTTCACAGTACATGTGTGCTTCAGGGACTGCTCCAGTGTCCTCTGATTTTTACCATCATTGCTGTCTGCTCCTCTCCTCCCCCTTTCTTTGTTTTCTAACTTGTCTCTTTCCCCTTAATTGTATGATTTTGTATATATACACCGAGTTGCCAGATTATTATGATCTCTGAACACATAATAATTTGGCCGCTCATTGTACATCCTATATAATAAAAGGCTAATATGCAAATTGTCCCCTCTACCAGGAGTTCAATCAGCAGGCAGGCCAGCCAACCACCCATGTCCTCTCCCCCTGGCCAAGTTGGCCAGACCCCACCCATGCATAAATTCATGCACCGGGCCTCTAATACACACACATACACACACATACACACACACACACACACACACACACACACACACACACACACACACTGAGTGGCCAGATTATTACCCATTCAGAGATCATAATAATAATCTGGCCACTCAGTGTATATGTCACTAGCCAATAATAGAACACTTTTCTTTCAGGCAATGAATCAACTAAATACTACCGCTCATTTAGTCTTTTTATTATTATTATTATAGCTAGTAGATAGCTGTGGAAATCGCATAATTGCCCTAATTCTTTATCCATCCTGTATCCACAACCTTTGCCATATGACTTTCACTCAAGAGGCAGAATCGCCCTTTCCACCTTTGAATCTGAGTTTGATCATTTGATGTGCTTTGGCCAGTTGAGTGAGGTGATTGCCAAAAACAGTAAATTCCTAGCCTAGGTCTCAAGACCTGTTAGTGTTCATGCTTGCTTTCTCGGATTCCTGACATTTCCAAGAGAAAAACGTACCCAGGCGTGTCTGCTGGTCTCAGAAGGAGGATAAATGACACATGGAACAGATCTATTGCAGGTAAGCCAGCCTAGAGCAGGAGCCCAAGAAACCCACAGGCAGTTAGCAATAACTAACTGATAGTGGGGAGCAGCCAGCCCCCCTCTTCACCCTTGATTTGGGAGCAATAACAAATGAGGTTCATTGGAGTATTTTTTATGTAGCAATAACTAACTGATATTTAACCTGATCTAGAGCCATTCCAAGAACCTGTGAGTTTTAGCAGGCTGGAGTCCAAGTACCTGATATATTAGCATATTCCATAACAGAGGATTATTGTCAGTTAAATAAAACCTGATTTATAGTAACTTCTTTTAGAGTATCATCAATTCTATAATTAATGAAAATTTACCTGTCATAATTTATGTTGAATACAATGGGTAGCCAACTCTTACTTATCTGATCCTAACTGTTGGATGTCACACAAGAATATCTGGGGAGCCATAGCATTTCAATAGTTTTGATTTATTGCTCCATATTACTTTTGGTCTATTGACCATTACCTGTTCCCTTCTCCTAGACACCAAGGAAAGAATGGGTTGGGGTAACACTTAAACACCTTCGTGATGATAAAGGAAGGAAGCCAAAAGAAACTAGGCAGACCTCTTTTCTCTGCCCATGACGGAATACTTACATTTTGCACCCTCATTTTATGATTGTGTAACAAGTAAAAAATTACAATGTTGAATTTTCCCACAATTCCACCGCCAGGGGTCAGTCTATCATGAGGGAACGCAAGACTAGGGTTTAGGAAGAGAAACAATTATCCTTTTAGAGAAGGCAAGGAGCTAAAAGGAAGGACCGGTTTTATCTAAGACCAGAAGGAAACTAGAGAATGGAGGAAAGAGGAAGCCAGGGTGGGAACCAGCAAATGTTGCTCAAGAGGACAGTGTGCATTGCACTGGAAGAGTTGCCCAGATAGAAAGGACCACCATGAGGGCTATTCAGCAGGAACTGAGAACCAGCAGAAAGGAGTTGACCCTGCTTTCATCCAAAAAAAAATACCTTCATCACCTGCACCAAGGGACTCTGATAGCTGCCCTGACGTGGTCAATGAGTACTTCATTCCTTCAGCAGCATCCTCTGCAGGTTGCCTAGGAAAACTTGAGACCATCCCTCTTTCCCCCACTTTGTTACCCAATGCATACAATACTCCCAAGACACCCATGAACCCATAGGAAAGAGAGGACGGGGATCTCCCATGGAGTGGGTGTGGGAAACATCTCACATTGGTATTTGGGGTGCAGTTGCTGAATGAATCCATCTTGAAGCTGGAGGAGTCTTCTCCTTGCCTCCCTCCTCCTGTCTTCCCAAGACAGAGAGCAATAGTTATTGACAATTCTCCTGCAATAATTAAAAGTATCTAAGTCTGTAGGACAGAACATTAAAATTTACCAAAGGAAACACTAGAATGCCAGGAGTTCATATTCACCTTCTCATTGTTTCAATAAGGTCCTGAACATGACTCTATCATTTGTTGAAATACAGATCCTTCTCACCTCACCTTATTTATGAGAATTTAATGTGAGACTGTGATGAATGAATAGTTAATCACCAAAGTCATGGTATTAATTTGTTGGAACATTCTCCAGAAGAAAAAAAACAAAACGTTTGTGAGCCTAACGACTTCTTTATTATCATCATATGTTTGGGATTAAATGTATCTATGTATAAAGTATTTATAAACAATTTAAGATTCATCAATCTATGCCAAAAAGCTAGTAGAGAAAGACAACGTTGCGTGCTTATGTAGCTCGTTAGGGTTACAGAGGACATCAAATAGTATAGAATTAACTTGATAAGTTAGTGAAATGGTTTAAATGCAACTGAGATGTGTGTGGGGTAGTAAAAATAACTTAGAGACAGGTTAACTAAATCTCAGCTCTGCTGCATACAATAAGTCCTCACTTAATGTGGTCAATAGATTCTTAGAAACTGCAACTTTTATCAAAATAATATACAGCAAAACCAGTTTTACCCTGGGCTAATTGATATAAACAAGAGTTAAGTTCTTAGGTCATGTTTCTAGTTACAAAAATATCACCAAACCTCTAAATAAAGACCCAAATCATTTTTAACATTAAACATTGACAAGAATCTGAGCTATACATACATTTAAGAAAGACTAATAAAAACAAAATCATTATTTTCCAACCTGCTTATCCCAGTTCAGGGTCATAAGTTGCCAGATCCTATCCTGGCAGCTCAGGGCACAAGGTGGGAACCCACTCTCAACAGGACCCCCTTCCATCACAGGGCCACTCATACCCACACTCACTCAGGCTGGGACAATTGAGACACACCAGTGTACTTCATGTGGGTGTCTTTGGGATGTGGAAAGAAGCTGAGTTCCCCCAGAGAAAACCCACAGCCCTGGGGAGAATGTGCAAACTCTGCACAGACAGGGGCCCTGGCCAGGAATTCATTCTTTCCTCGTTAACATTATAACAAAACCATAGTTAAAGGAAAGGACCTGCTGTCCTAGCTGTGTGACTTGGGGCAAGTTCCTTGAGCACTGTGTCTCTGTTTCTTCATCTGTAAGATGGAGATTAAATGATAGTACCCTTCACATAGAATGGTGGAAAGATTAAAAGCAATAATGTGTGTAAAGTATTAATTTTAGAACCTGGCACATGGTAAGTTTGCAATGAATATATCGAATCATTCTAAGAGGGTTAAAAAAGATGAATAGGATGAAATATCTGTAAGGAAATGTAAGGGCTCGTTAATAATCTCCTATCTTCTTAAAGGATTGAAATAAAATTACTCCATTAATCATCCCTACTATTACCTCTCAAGTCAGTAGAATAACCAAATGTGAAAGCACTCTGTAAACTAATAATAAAAAACCTGTAGAAGTATAAGTTTTAGTTATTTGCCTTTCTATCTGAACATATTCATAATAGTATTCATTTGTGTGATATAGACATTATATGCATGTACATCACTGGAAAGTGTCTCAAGAGTTATAGTCTACCTGTGCTGGTTGCCACTTGGGAAGGGGATTGCTGATAGGATAGACTTAACTTCTCTCAAATCCTTTCTACTAAAACCAAATGACAGCAGGAAAAAAAAACTACACAACACAAAACACATGTTGACCAGAAGGTGGCAGTAAAGCATTGATATTTCCCAAAGGTTCCTAGCTCAAGAACTAACTTCTGGTGTTATATATCCAAGAAGACAAAATATCCAGATCCTGAGGCGGGCAACTCCTCATTCTCATTTTGTCCCTGCCCTGGAGAAGCCCAGGCTCAGAGAGGGCTGCTGGAGACATAGTGAGATAAGTGTTCCAGAAAAGCACAGGGCTCTGGAGCAATCCTTTATCTGAAAAGTATACCGATCTTATAATTCTCATTTAAGTTAACTTTATTGGATAAATGAAATGATTTCTGGCATATTGTGGTCTATTACTTTAACTTTTGGATGACGTTTTCCCATATACCAATTTTATTGCATCCAGGAATGGAATTTCTTCTCTCTGTTCTTGATCTAAGAAACAGCAGAAATACTAGAACAAATACTTTGTTCATTTGGTGCCCTCAAGCTCCACCTCCAGGCAATCAAGGAAGAAGAACCCAGTCAAGGCTCTTTTAGTTCTGGGAAGCGCACATTAGTGGCTGTCTAGAATAGACTGGGTCTAAGGTTTGTTAAGGACAAAATTATTTTTACCATTTGTTAACATGGTAAGGAAGAATTTATTCAGGACTATTGTGATAGGTGTAGCTGTCAAAACTATTGCAATAGAGGAGAGAGATTGGACTCAACTCTGAACACAACAAGAGCAAGTGGAGATTTATAACTGAGGAGCAGGTGGGTGTGGAAAATTACTTCAGGAGCCTATGAAAGGAGGCAGATGGGGTATGGTTTGCATATCAAAGGCATTTTACAGACAAGTTGTTTGCTATCAGTAGGAATTAGCCAACCCTGGGAGGCGCAGCCCCTCTCTAGCTCTGCAAGACCTCAAGATGTCAAAGCATAATAAAATACAGGAAAAAAACATTTTAATATGATTGATACAAAGCACCTTGCTTCTAGCTTCTAAAATACCATTTATGTCAATCAAGTAAGTACTTCACGAAATTAGAAAGCATTGGATAAGTAAGATCATTTCATTCCACCTTACTAATAATCATAATAGGTAACTTAATTAGTTCCTTCTGTATGCTATCTCTTATGCTAAGTATTTTAAATGCTTCATTTAATTCACATATTGTATCTTGATTATAGTGGTTATACAAATACGCACATGTGATAAAATTCCATAGAATTATACACAAAGCCCTACCTCCAAAATGAGTATAGGAAAAAACAGGTGAAATTTGGTGTAAGAATTGCAGTCTAGTTAATTGTATTGTGCCAATTAATTTCCTGATTTGGACAATAAACTATAGTTATGTAAGATGTCACTATTGGGGTAAGGTAGGTGATGGATTCATGGGACCGCACTATACTATTCTTGCAACTTCTTGTGAATCAATTATTTTAAAATAAGAAGTTAAAAGAAAAACCCTGTGAGGCCAATATTATAATTATCCCCATTTTGCAGATGAGGAAACTGAGGCTTACAAAGATTAATAACTTGCCTAAAATCATTCAGCAATAAGTGAGAATGTGTTTCCCACTGGAGCCCATTCACTATTAACCTCCCTTCAACATAGATAATCTTCAGATAAAATTTTCATTCCTATTACTTCTGGATTGTTTCTAGGTTCCAGTATGGTCTGAAAATTTGTAAATAAATTACACTGCAGTGCTGGAAAGTAAAACTGCAGCACACTTAAAAGTTAGTATTGGACTCCTCAATTTCAAACTGTACTACAAAGCTATAGTAATCAAAACAGAAAAATAGACATGCAGACCAATGCTCAAAACTTGATAGCCCAGAAATAAACATTACACAAATATGGGCAAGTAATTTACAACCAAGGAATCAAGAATATACAAATGACAGTCTCTTACGTAAATTTGGAAAACTAGACAGCTACATGCAACAGAATGAAACTAAACCTGTATGTTACACCATACACAAAAATTAACTCAAAATGGATTAAAGACCAGAGTGTAAAACCTAAAGCAATAAAATACATAGAAGAAAATACAGGCACTAAGCTTCTCAGCATTGGTCCCATTGTTTTTTTTTTTGTGAATTTTACTCCAAAAGCAAGGGAAACAACAACAAAAATAAATATGAGGGAGTACTCAAACTAAAAGCTTCTGCACTGTGAAGGAACCATCAACCAAATAAAAGGCAACCTACTGACTGGGAGAAGATATTTTTCAACAATATTTCCAATATGAAGTTAATATATAAAATATATAAATAACTTATACAACTCAACAACAAAAACACTAACAAAAAGAGCCCATTTGATTAAAAAATGGGCTCTTTTGAAAAGTAGATATAAGATGTTTAATGTCATTAATCATCAGAGAAATGCAAGATAGAACCACAATCAAATATCACCTCACACCTGTTAGAATGGCTACTATAAAAAAAGACAAGAAATATTGGGGATCATGTAGAGAAAAGGAAAACTTTGTATACTGTTGGTAGAATTGTAAATTGGTATAGCCATTATGAAAAACAGTATGGAGGTTCCTTTAAAAATTAAGAATAGAAGTACCATACAATCCAGCAATTCTTCTTCTGGATATTTATCCAAAGAATATGAAAATACTGATTCAAAAAGATATATATATACCCAGAGATTCATTGCAGCATTATTTACAATAGGCCACATATGGAAACAACCTAAGTATTCATCTACAGATGAATGGATAAAGAAGATGTGATACAACAGAATAATATAAGGGCAGAATAGAATATCACCCTACCTCAAGAAAAGATGAAATAATGCCTTTTGCAATTACATGAATAGATTTGGAGGATATTATGCTAAGTGAAATTAAGTCAGACAAAAAAAAAGAACAAAACTGAATTATTTAACTCCCATGTGGAATATAAAACAAAATGATAACAAAATACTGAAACTCATAGATATGGATAACAGAATGGTGCTTACCAGAGGGAAAGGAGGCCAAGGGGAGGGCAAATGGGTAAAGGGGGATCAAATATCAGTCTAGATAGAAAGTAGACTGTTGCTGCTGAGTATGCTATAGAACATAGAGATATTAAATTACTAGTATATTGTAGCCCGTGTGTCTAAATAGCAGTTGCCATGGAATGTTCCCTTTCCATTGCACCACTGACCACCCTTCAGGTGACAGGGCTGGAGGGCTACTTATTCTTTGCACATTCTATTACTCTCAGCTCTGTTTAGCAGCAGAAAGAAAAGAAGATGAGGCAGAATACAGGCTGGGCAATAATGTAATGGCTCCAGGGTGACAGCTGATGTCTCCCTTCAGGAGACAAACACCAAGAAAAAGCTCAGCCTCCACCTGCTGAGATGAGTTGGCATTTTGCTTTTTAACCTGAAATTACGATATCTTAGACCATTTTTTAAAAAAAATCCATATTTGTCAAAGAGCATACATTTGAACATGGTGAGTAAATCATGCACAACACACCTGGATGTATATTATTCCAGATCTGAGTGACAACCTGAAGAGAAAAAACTATGATATCCATATATTAAGTACCAGGTGCTATCTTGAATCCTTTATAAATTGTGAATAACAAACTTTGCTATTGCTGCCTCCCATTTAGGTAAGGACAGAAAATCCATATTTCTAAATCACTTTGTCGGAGGAGCAACAAAGCTCCCAAATTGAACACATCCTAGACAGACTGAGTTCCAGTCCCAGCCTTGCCACTCACTAGCTTGGGAGAGTTACTCAGGAGTTGTCTCAGTTTTCCCATCTGTCCTTACCTAAATGGGAAGCAGCAATAGCAAAGTTTGTTATTCACAATTTATAAAGGATTCAAAATAGCACCTGGTACTTAATATATGGATATGGTAGTTTTTTCTCTCCAGGTTGTTACTCAGATCTGGAATAACACCGATCCAGGTGTGTGATGCATGATTCACTCATCATGTTCAAATCTATGCTCTTTACTTTGACAAAAGTGGAGTGATGAGGAAAATTCCAGGGAGGGAAATGTATTGAGATGCCATGTAAGATGTTCACTCAAAGGGCAGACTTCATAGAAGTTAAATTTGCAGTATAATAACACACTATTTCAATCTATTTAAAGGTAGTTTTAAGAATATTAAGTATGGCATTTATCATTATTACTTTTGGTTTTCAGGGGGTTACCTAGAGAATGTAAATACAGGGTCTCACAGTACAATTGAGTAATTCAATTAAATAAATATTATGGAACTCATATCAAATTCAAAGCACTGTCATACGCTGAATTCTGAGGGCTGTGAAGATAACTAAAAAACAGTTCTCAGTCCTTGGATTTAAACAATAAAATCTATCGAACAAGATAGAAAATACATCTAATGATATGCCTATATAAAAAATAGATGAGGAAAGAATCATTTCTAAAACATTATCACATTGTCATGAATTCCTTGCAGAGGCCTCTTATCTACTTTACCTCTTATCTACTTTGCCTCTAGCATCTCTGAGTTTCACCTCACTACAAATATCTTCTGGTGAACTGAGAAATAAATTACATGATCGGAGATTATTGTGGGTGTCATAAAAAAGAAATGAAGGTTTATTTTCTGAAGCAAAAATAAAGTGACAGTTCCATAAAATAAAATGTGTCCTCTCTCCAGCTCACCAAGATATAGAGCTATAAAAGGTAGAGCAATTTTGTGTTAGCTGTCTGATGAATACCCATTATGATTTTATTTCAAACTAGAGGCCTGATACACAGTTTCGTTCACGGATGGGGTCTCTTGGCCTGGTCTGCGGGGATCAGTCCGAAACTAGCCCTCCAACATCCCCTGAGGGGTCCCAGATTATGAGAGGGCAGTTCTCGGGTGACACACCCTGGAATCAGGCTCCCTCCTCTCTGGTTCCAGGTGTCTCACCTGGAGAACTGCATCTACCAAGGCACCGCAGCTCAGCAGCTCCTGGGTTGAGTGTCTTCCCCCTGGTGGTCATTGCATATCATAGCTATTGGTCAGATGGTCAAAGAGTCGGATGGGTCGCTAGTCTCATATATATAATTTTTTATTTCATGAAATCTTTATAGATCTATATTGTGAATGTTTATTTGAAAGTTTTATAGTAGGCATTAATTCATTAATCAATGCCAAAAATAGTAGTATATTAAACTATAGGAAATGCCTTTAAATAAATATTTTCTTACCTATAAAATAACTTCCTTCATATTCACCTGCAGAAGTTTGATGATTAGCATTATACAATGCTAGGTTCTAAATAGGAGCCATAATGGTACGTGGCTAGCCAGTGGTTTAGAAACTTGGGCATTATGAATGCACATTCTAGTTTGGTATTTAACTCACTATCAGATCTTTTTCTTTTTTTTTTTAATATATTTTATTGATTTTTTACAGAGAGGAAGGGAGAGGAATAGAAAGTCAGAAACATTGATGAGAGAGAGACATCGATCAGTTGTCTCCTGCTCGCCCCCTACTGGAGTTGTGCCTTCAAGCAAGGTACATGCCCCTGACCGGAATCGAACCTGGAACCTTTCAGTCTGCAGGCCAACGCTATATCCTCTGAGCCAAACCGGTCTCGGCATATCAGATCTTTCAATCTGTGTTTGCCTACGTATTAAGTGCAGATACGCATGTTCTTCTGACTCATAGAGTTGAGTCCTTGCACTTTGTACAGATTAAATAAATATATAAAAAAGTATTTTATAAATTATTAAAGAAGTACAAATTATACATATTGGAACATAGCATGTGCCAAGCAATCTAAGTCACATTAATACAGCACATATAAATATCAGGCTACGTTAACAAAATTATGTCCATGACATGATTCTGCCTCAGTGGCACCCGAAGAAAGCCCTGTTGATCCTATGACTCAGATTATATGGCATGTTTAACTTTCTTTAATAATCAAATCCATCATTCAGCATGGATTATTGCATGCTATAACAGCCCAGCAGTGGACCAAATAGCCAAGGTCTCTGCCCTTTTGAAACTTGCATCCCTGTAGATTTGTTTTTCTCAAGCTTTAGTGTGCCTATACATCACTGGAAAATTTCATTTAAGTGTGGATTCAGATTCATTAGGTCTGGGGTTGGTTCTGGGTCTTCTGGTCCAGAACATCACTTTGAGTAGCAAGGAAGTAAGTAATTAATGTGTTAACCTACCAAGCAACATGACACCTTAGCTAAATGAAAATACTCTACTTCTTAAGAGAAGAACCTTTAAGGACTAACAATAAGACTGGGAATTTCAGTTTATTTTGTTCACTAGATTCCACATATAAGTGAGATCTTTGATATTTGTCTTTCTTTGACTGGCTTATTTATCTTAGCATAATAATCTTCAGGTCCCTCCATGTTGTCTCATAGAGTAATAAATCCTTCTTTTTTACTGACAAAATAGATCCAGAGAAATGGAAGCAGGCAACAGACTGAGAAATCTCAGAGGAAAGGGGGAGGGGTGGAGAAGAGATTAACCAAAGAATTTATATGCGTATACATAATCCATGGATTTAGACAATAGTGAAGTGAAGGCCTGGAAAAGGGGCAGGAGCAAAAAGGGGGTCATGGGAGGGGGGGTGGGTCAGCTGTAATACTTTAAACAATAAAGATAAGTAAATAAAAAGACTGGGAATTTCAGGCAGCTGGTGGTGGAAGAGGAGACTCTAGGGGAGAGTCATTCCTTGTCTTCGACTAGCTTCTATTATGGCAATCTTTGGCATTGCTTGGCTTGTAACTGCATCATTCCAATCTCTGCCTCCATTGTCACATGGCCTTCTCTGTGTGTCTTTTCTGAGTATCTGAGTGTTCTTTTCTCTTGCATGTCCTTTTCTTTTATAAGGACATCAATAATTGGATTTAGGTCTTATCTTAATTGAGTGTGACCTCATCTTAAGTAATTACAAATAAGATCTTATTTTTTTAAAATATATTTTATTAATAGAGAGTTAGTTAGAAACATCAATCAGCCCCCTCCTGCACGCCCCCCACTGGGGATGTGTCCACAACCAAGGTACATGCCCTTGACTGGAATCCACCCTTCAGTCCGCAGGCCAACGCTCCATCTGCTAAGCCAAACCAGTTTTGGCTTATTCTTTTCTTTCTTTTTTCCTTTCTTTCTCTTTCTTTTCTTTTCTTTT
>PVJN01002973.1:0-45789 GCA_004026805.1 Lasiurus borealis | reverse complement strand
GCTGCACTGCTCTCCTAACCCAGATCTTGTCAGGTGTCAGACGGGACAGCAGTCCATGAGTTCTCTAGGTCACAACCAAAAGAGAAGTGAGCAGGGCCCGTGAAGTGTGGAGAGTGGCAGGCAGCCTACGTCAAGAAGATGCCTTAGACAGGGTATGAGACAACCTGCTTCCCTTCCCCTAAGTCAAGGTTTTACCCACAAGCATAAAAGAAGTTGCCAGAAGGGAAGTTGTGTGTGTCCTCTTACCTCCATCTGTAGTTAAAACTCAGTGAACCATAACAAATAAGTTCCAAACAGTTCACAATAGCTAAATGTAAAGGCTTTTGTGTGTGGTGTGGGTTGGGGCTGCTACTGAGAAGTGATAGTTAAGAAGGGGTTCTCCTAATTGGAGAAGGTATATCAGATATCTATATAATAAAAGGCTAATATGCAAAATGTCCCCTCTACTGGGAATTCAACCAGGGGGTGGGGCCTCCCTCGGGAATCGGGGGCAGGGCTGGCCGACCAACCTCCCACATCCCCTCCCCCCAACCAGCCGGCCCAATTGGCCCAATTGTGCATGGGGCCACTAGTTTGGTTATACATGGCCAGAAAGTGTATTTAAGAAAGAGGAATTGATCAGGAAATAATTGTTTGCTGGAAATGGTCAGTCTTTTCCATGGATAATTAAGATGGTGTCACTTGATACCTACTCCAGGGAGCATGTCCTACAGTGCAGTGTCATTAACCTGCTGTCATGGCAACAGGCTGGTCTTGGGTTCTCCCTCTGGACCTTTCTTTTATTAATGTGTCTGCTGTTCACAAGTTACAACTTGCTCTTTCCTTTGTGTTGTTCCAAACACAAGTGACAGGATGGAAAGAAAGTATGGGAGGTTCTTATTATATAGCACAAGGTTTCAAGAAAAACAAACAAATAAACCAACCTTTGGCTTGCTACATTGAGAGGTAATCTCCTTCCTCCTTACAGGTCTATATACCCTCCTGTTCATGGATCAGTAGCATCAGCATCCCCCGGAGGTGTTAGGAATTCAAACTCTTGATTCCTGTACCAAAATTGAATCTGACTCTTGACAGGATCCCTGGGAAATTTACATTCAGGATTAAGAAGCACTGCCAAATATAGACTTTTGTTTCAATAACATCACCTGTAGCTGCCTACAATGGGGTTTCTCTTCTGGGGCACCACTGTTTTTCATTAGCTTTAGGGTCTAAGATTTCCCCCAAAAGTGGGGAAAGGGCATTGTTTTATGCAGTAAGAAGAAACCTTGGTAATTTAAGCTAAGTTTATCACAAAAAAAATGTTTCCAAACTGTGTAATATTTGGTCCCCAGAATATTCTTCTGCCCTGTCCCTGTTTCTGAGCTCTCCCAGTCAGCTCAGATCTATGAACAAGGCACCGTGTTCCAGCAGCACCAAACAGGCTCTTATTCTAGAAATACCACCTGGAAACTTTGTCAAAACAAAAGCTCAAAAGCAAGCTTTGTCTCTTCTAGCCACTTCTTATTTCCTTTAAATCGCACACTTCTATACAGCATTTAAGATGAAATGACATCACCAAAGCCTTGGCTAATAAACAAGTTTTCCAGGAAACAGACACTCATATTCATAGTGACTCTCATGTGCCTAGAATGGTCTTGGCACTTTAAGAAGCCATCACACTAAGAGGCAGGTGGTCCTGTTTATATTTCACATGTGAGGAAGAGAGGAGGTGACGGGCTCACATAGATGATTAGTGGTTGAATTAGAACTCGTCTCATGTCTGGTTTTGAAGTCTGATTTCCTCTCCCTCCATTGAAATGCCTCTACCCACAGAACTGGATATTGTTTCTAAAGCTGTATCATTGATCCTAACTATTCTGCACAAGCAAAATTGCATTCCAAGCTGGCCCTTGGCAAAACTAAGGGATGGCACAAAGTTTTTATTTGACTACACTCCAACCCCAAAGCAAGCTCTCTTTTTTTTAACTCTACAAAATTTCAGCCAGCTAGTAGTTCTGTCAGTTCTTTATTACCTTTTCCAAACGCCTTAATGGGATGTTCATCTGAGACTTTCTTCTCAACATTTCATATTTAATTTCTCCCACCACACTCTCCTTACTTGCCAATTCTATCACATTTTAACAATTAGCAATACCTTGTATGTCAAATTACTGATTTGTAAGTTACTTCATTAACTTATTACCTTTTATAGTTTGACTCTTTTATTTTTTTACTTTTTGTTCTTGTTGTTAATCCTCACCTGAGGGTATTTTTCCATTGATTTTTAAAGAGAGTGGAAGAGAGAGAGGGGGCGGGTGAGAGAGGAAAACATCGATGTGAGAGTAACATATCCATTGGTTGCCTTCCACATGCACTCTGACCAGGACCAGGGACAGAACCACAATCCAGGTATGTGTTCTTGACTGGGAATCCAACCTGAGACCTTTCAGTGCATGGGCTGGCGCTCTAACTGCTGAGCAGCACTGGCCAGGGCAGGTTTAACTCTTAGAAAACTATGAGTTACTCAATTAATAATACATCTTAAAGAATAAAATGAAAAGGATTATAAAAGTGTAATTTTTGGCCCTGTTTTCAGTCAAGTGAGTCCTTTGCTGTCCCTCAAATCTTCCCCATAGATAGGCATCTACTTTGTTGATACATTTGGCTGGCTTAAGCTATTAATAACACAGAACACATTTTTACACTTTAGAAACTTGGAGGTGGGGAGATATTTTTTAATCTTTATTGATTTCAGAGAGGAAGGGAGAGGGAGAGAGAGAGAGAAAGTGATGAGAGAGAATCATTGATCGGTTGCCTCCTGCACGACCCACACTAGGTATCTAACCCACAAGTTGGGCATGTGCTCTTGATGAAAATCAAACCCGGGACCCTTCAGTCCACAGGCTGATGCTCTATCCACTGAGCCAAACTGGCTAGGGCAAAAGATATTCTTCTTTCTAGGAAACCCCAACATCTGGCAATCCATCTAGTCACAATGATCATGTTTCTGTCTAACTCACACAGCTGTATGTCATAGTATTGACATTCAGTCTTCTTAAAGTACAAAACGCTCCTCATTTTTAATTGTTCAGCTGCACAGGGAGAAGTACAATGTTGTTACTAAGAGCAAAGCCCAGAATCCAATTTAGAGACTTGATTTTCATAATGTTTCCAAACCATCTAATCAAGCCTTCTTTCTTTACCCATGTTTCCTTGCCTCTCTACTTCTCTCTTTGTACAGTATGTCTTAACACAAGAAAAAAAAACTTTCAAATGCAAAGAGAAAAATGGATGGTAATTATTATAAATGTCCCATTAGAATCGGGGCCATTCAATCTGCTTACTTGAACATATAAAGAAATTTCTCTCATCTGAAATACTCCACTGCACAAATAAGAGTGTATTCAGACATAATTTCATGTGATTACCCTATATTAGGAGCTCCTAACCACAACTCTCTACTAGGGGTTGTTAAGCATAAACAAACTGCCTCCAAGTAAATCCTGTCCATCAAATCTTTATTTTCATTTCACGAAGATTCTATTTTGCAGGCAAACTCTGGGAATGTTGCCCCTCTACTAAATAGCAAGAAAAGAAAATTTGAAGGAAAGAGAGACCCAAAAGGATCTTTACCACAAAAATGTAGCCTGTCTCCAATATATTTCCTCCCTTAGCGAGAACTACAGAGCAGGTCAGAAAAACTCATGTAGTAAAAGGCAAAATTAAATAGTAAACTATAAAAGCAGAAACATTAAGTTGCTATTGTGAACTTATTTCACAGCTAAGTTAACCAGTGAATGTTTTTTTAACAACACTCATGGGAGGACAGCCAAGTTTAAGAAGACTAGTCTTAAACTTAGTTTTATTTATTATTTACTCCTAGAGCAGAGATTCTGATACTGAAACCTTGGGTGGGCCTCAGATATTTGTGAATTCTCAGAAATGTGGGGTGTCCTTATATATGTGGGCTTTTTTTTCCTGGGAGATGATCTATAGTTTCCATCAGATTTACAAAGGGATATAATTAAAGAATCACTATTCTTAGAGGATTCTTTAAGGAAAAGTTGGATACAAGGATATCAGATAAAGCCTGAGGTTTATGAGATCAAAGATATGCAATTGGGTTATTTTTCTCTGAAAGACAATCATATCAGGCCTGCCTATAGAGTTGCAGCAAAACCAGTCAGGGAAATTAGAGAATAGCTGAGAATATAATTTAGACAGACTCGTTGTATGAAATATGGTAATACTCAATGCTATAACATCATCATCATCTTAGTAGCTTAACAAAATAAGCTTCTCATTCACACAAGGTCCAATTCCTGGTCCTTGTATCCTATGGCTCTGTCTTCTTTTATAGCCTTGAAGTCCTCTGTTAGAACTCCAATATCTTGCCATTAGATAGGGTAAGAAAGAGAAAGTATAGAGGATTACATGAGGGTTTGGACATCTTTTCTACCCACACTCCTTCCATCAAAATTCAGTCACATGGCCTAACCTAACTATAAGGGAGGGTGAAATGTAGTCTAACTGCATTCTCAGTAGGTAAAAGAAATGACTTTTGGTGAATGCCTAGCATTTCTGCCCTATCCTCTCAAATGAAACAACAGGACCGGGAAAAGTTTGGAGATCAAGAAGATATGCTCCTTTAGATACTGGAAGAAAATCCAATGTCATAAAAAGACCAACATATTCCACGGAAAACAGGCTAGAAAACAGTGGAAGAAACAGTTTTACAGGAGGTAGGAAAGTGTCCAAAGTAAAGAACACAGTGACCTAAAACAAATGAGCAAAAATACTTAGAATTTTAGGAATGGAGGTAGGAGGAATTTGGGAATGTAGTGATCAAAAGTAGAGCCCAAGTCACCTACCTAATAGTATTTAGGACGATGTGAGGTTAGGAGTGCAATAAGAGTAGAATCAGGCAAGAAAAAGAGTGAAATAATCAGGAGATAGGAAGACTACAGAGAGGGACCTCAGCACAGCGTGGACAGTCAAGACAGTCTATTTGTGAGGTGACTCCTTGATGACCAGCATGTTGGACAAGAGCTGTTCCAATGTCCAAGGTCAGGATTGACCCTGGAGTAGTGCAGAGCCTACAGATAGGGGTCAACTGCGAGAAGAGGCTCTGGACACCTGATAGGGCCTGACAAGACCCATCTTCAAATGTTCCCAAGAATCTTACTTTGCTTCTCCATCACAGACAATAACTCTGATTAACCCTGGTTTCCTCACAAATTGTTCTAGGATGAAAAGGAACAACTGAATCAGAACAAACCCTTCAGAGCACAAAGCAAATGCCCCATTAAGAGTACGGAGAACCTGGGATAGCATATTTGCTTAGAAGAAATAACAAAAATAACGGCTCATATGTGCAAGACATGGTTCTTGGGCTTCAGACATATTTACCCATTAATCTTCACAAAAACTTTTATTTGAAGGAAATGTATTTATTACCTCAATTTATAGACTAAAAACTGAGCAACAGTCACTTATAAGTGGCTTGCTCAAGTAAGTGACAGAGTTGGGGCTCAAAAAGAACTGCCTCAGGAGTTGATAATCTTAACCACCATGGATACTGCCTTTCTTAGAAAGCCAAATTTGGCCCAAATTTCATATAATATTTCACCTGATTAATAGAGGTGTCATTGAAGATACAGCTTTTAATTTAAGTCTCTCCCAGAAATCTCATCTATCATTTTCTTTCCATAAAGTTGCCTCATCCTTTGGAATGAAGACAGAGAAGCCAGTAGCTTTCAAAATGTCCCTTAGAAATAAGAGTAGATAGTCCTAATTTGCACAGTAAAATACTTGCCTTCTTACCTCAGAACATTTTCTCTATGCAGCATAAAGGGATCATGAGGGTTAAAAGCCAGAACCTTTTAAGAGTGATTTAAGTGACTGCATGGATTCTTAGGTTGCTAGCAGGACTGTGAATAAGATAAAAGGGTTCAACCTCATGAATTAGTTTTCAATGAATCAAGGAATCCAACATCTTATATAACCAATCAGGAGTTATATATTTATTCACTCAAACATTTATTCTATCACCCCAGGCTTTACCCCAGCATTTCCATCCATCCATGAACTTATTCATTCATCCCAACCTTTATCCTAGCTTTATTCACCCCCCCATCCCCCCATTCATCCAACCACCCATGCAGGTATTTATTCATTCATTTGCAAAAGTTTTCACTCATTACAAAATATCTACTGAGCCAAAATTTTGCTAAATCCTGGGGGGTTTTTTAGCAACTGCAATCAATGTTTTTCTTTATGTCTGTTTTTCAGATTTCAGTATATGGGATTCCAGTACTTTCCATTATAAAATGAACTTTATATTAAATGTGTTCAAGAATCTTAATAAGGCCATTATTTATGGCACACGTTGCAAATTGCATCCATTAATTCAAAGGAAAGAGGATGTCACTTAGGAATATTTTCTTTGTTGTTCAGGACCTTGTTTTTGGCCTTAAGTGTCTTTTATAGGCCACGTACTTAGTCTCAAGACAAACTTGGATAAGGCTCAGTCAACAGTGAACTGCCTTCAGTACAAAAGAAGTACTCAGATTTCAGCAAATTGTGTCTGAGGGCTATAAGGCCCTGTTGTCCTTGATGAAAAGTACTCCCTTGTGACAATAACATGTATGCGCAGTTTTTTTGGAGGATAGTGGAAAAGGGATTTCTAGTCCTGTTTCCCTGTCCGTACCATTAGTTAGTGTTGTTTGTGCAAACACTATAATCCACCTTCTACTCTAAATAATTCTACCCCAATAGCCAGGGCTCCAATAGTTCTAAAAGTCTAAAATGATTTTGTACAGCATTTGGCTGTGTACCACATGAGAACATTACTTGCTGATGATAATAAGGGAGGAGACGACTCAGAAAACAAAACAAAATATGAAGGTGCCAACACCCCAAATGTATTTATTCACTTTTGTATTATGGATGGGAAAGGTTTTCCTTGCTACAAAGGCTTGTTAAAAACAAGTTGATGCAAATCATTAAGTAGTAGTGACAACTATTATCTATTGTAAACGGAATAATAAGCAGAAAATAAATAAACAGAAGCAACTACTGTGCTGTACATAGACATTCGATTGTTTTCTGTTATAAAACTGATATGAATGCCACCCCTTTTATCTCTTTATAGTATTTTTCCTTGAGACACATTTTTTAAAATTGCACATTGCTTTGCTCTTATCTTGCCAGTTCAGGTTTGTAGCATACCAAAGAATTACAGAAAGCTGTTTTACTACCAAGGTGGGGGCCATGTGGTCATTAATATATTACAAATGAAAAAAAAAGTACAAAAACGTGTGTGAGTGTGTGTGTGTGTGTGTGTGTGTGATGTGTGCTCAACACTATGAATATTGACTGGTAGGAAAGGCTTTAAACGAGTGGTCATCAAAATCATTTATAATACCTATTACGCACTCACTTTGTTAGCAGCATGTAAATCACTGGATGGGTTATTCAAAGACCAGACAAACAGAATTCCCGGATACTGTTTCCATTGGGGTTTTCCAGTTCGTATGGTTCCAACTGGCGGTACTCAAAAGTCACACGGTTTATGTGTTTTCCGCTGGAGATCATGCGCACCACAGAGTTGTCACAGCCAATTTTCATTTGGGCTATAATTCATGGAAAAAGTGAAAGTTCCCCAATAAGTTAGAAATTATACACCAAAACCACTTTTGTCAATAAGATTCTTTAAACTCAAAGAAAGCGAGAGGTTGTATCTTCTTCTCACGGGCTCAAACCATGCCACGACAGGAAACGTTTTTGTTTTCATGTTTGTTAGAATTAACTTCAGAATTCTCTTCGTGTGCAAGAACACTGTTAACTAAATAAATCTGGCCGCAGGGAGGCAAGAAGATGTCCCCTTGCCTTTTCATATTCCACCTGCAAAGCTCTGCTGGTAAAGGCAGGGGGCTCTCCACAGTAACCTTCACTCTAGTTCAGTGTTCTCAGTGGAGACAGTACTGCCTTCCAGGGACAGGCTGGAAATTAGCAGGGGTAGTTTTTGGTTGTCATAACATCTGGGGGTGCAAGTGATATTTAATGGGCAGGTTGGAGGCTACATTGTACTGCTCAACATTGATGTTGACCAAAAAGATCACCTGTTTATTATTTTCTGAGCCTAGATCAGCGGTTCTCAACCTGTGGGTTGTGACCTGTTTTCTGATGGTCTTAGGCTCTACAGCAGTGACCCACAGGTTGAGAACCATTAGCAGGGTTGCCTAAGACTATTAGAAAACACAGATATTTACATTACGATTCACCACAACACAAGGAACTGTATTAAATGGTAACAGCATTAGGAAGGTTGAGAACCACTGGCCTAGATAATAATTGTTTTACATATAAACAAAAATATTTTGCATTATTTAGATAAACCACACTAGACATATTCATTTATTTCCATTGTCCACCTACATTTTTCTAATTTTTTTTCCATTTCTCTCTCATTTGTTCCATTGTCCACCTACCTTCTTTCTCCTTTTTTTTCATTTCTCTCTCATTTTTTTCCTGTGCTTCATAGAAAGAATGACTATTGATATCCTTACTTCTCTTAAATCCAATCTTATCCATTATTTGTACAAGCACCTGGCAATGTTTATATATCTTCTGGTACAGATGTGCCTCAGTGGTTATACATTGAAACTCATCATTTTTATTAAAAATTACTTCTATTTTACTGTCCTAGCTTCAGGCTGTCTCCTGAGACAGGATTTATCTGCCCTATTATAATCCTTTCTGTTGTTTTAATCTACTTAATCTCCCTCCGCGCACTTTGTCTCTGAGAAACACTGGCATTATTGTGTAACTGGTACTTGACAAACAGGTGCCTGGTTTTAAATGAAATAAAACCACCAGACAGAGATACATTTTGAAGTAAAAGTCAATTTGGAGATGTTATTTTAATATAAGAACCAGGGAATCTACATTATGTTTCTACAAGGAGGCTCAAATTTAATTTTTCCTTAAATGACTTGGAAGGTCATTCTTTTTCTGATCTTGCTCTGAACTTTAATCTACATAACATACCCCATTTCCTTTAGTTAATGTGCACATTATTGACTTGACATAATTACTAAGGGAGTCCAATTGAAAGAACAGGGTCCCTAATAGTTCTTCATTGTCTGAACAACTTAGGAGGGGCTCATGGAAACATGGTAAATGAAAGAAAAAAGTGAAGTTAAAATGAAACAATGAGTCATAGAATTCGCGCCTTCAAATTATTTTAAAGCTACTTTCTATCATCTGGATAATTTAGGCAAAAGTGATTTTTTGTTGTTTTTTTTTTTTTTAATATATTTTATTGATTTTTTACAGAGAGAAAGGGAGAGGGATAGAGAGTTAGAAACATCGATGAGAGATGGACCAATTGCCTCCTGCACGCCCCCTACTGGGGATGGGTTTGCAACCAAGGCACATGCCCTTGATGAGAATCGACACTCTATCCACTGAGCCAAACTGGTTTCAGCTGGGTGGTTTTTTTTTTTGGCATTAGTCTTAACATTTTACCTAATTCAACTCATATAATTCTAGCACCAAAATCACTCTGACTTCAATTATCTAAATTATAAGGTATGAGTGTTTGTTCATCTTTAATTTAATCTTCTTACCCAGTTCAAACGCATCTCTTACTGGCATGGAAGGATGCATTGCCTCAGAGAACACATGCAAAGGGCAAGAGAAGCCACTTGCATTGACAGTTTAAACCAGAGCTCAAGTGTAAATGAGCATTAAATAGCCCCCATGTTTTCAGCAAAGTGAGTTCTTAGAAACCTCCTGCTTTTACCTTGATCATCAAGCTTGCCCTGGACCCAGTCCTGCCTTAAATCTCATCCAAAGCTCTTTTATATAGGAATGAATGGGGGACGGTGGACACCTATGAATATTAATTCTATTTCAGAGATGTTCTGTTTATTAAGGTTCCTAGTATTTTATCAGAGAGAAAAAAATATATACTGGTGTGCAGAACTGGTTTTATTTAAAACAGGCAACAGCTGATCAAAGGATGTCTGATTTACAGCTTCATCATCTAGCTGCATGGTCGGCAAACTGCGGCTCGAGAGCCACATATGGCTCTTCCACAAAATACCACAGCCTGGGCAAGTCGATTTTGAAGAAGTGGCATTAGAAGAAGTGTAAGTTTTAAAAATTAGGCTCTCAAAAGAAATTTCCATCATTTTACTGTTGATATTTGGCTCTGTTGACTTAATGAGTTTGCCAACCACTGGTCTAGCTGGTTAATGATGTGTGGTTATAAGAAAGGAAAGGGGCTATGATAAGAATTTGCCATGAGAATGAAGACTGTTGCCATTTCTCTCCTGTTTTACTTTTGTCTCTGGAAAGATCATCTCCAGTTCCTTCCCAGTTTTACTTAGGGACAACCTTAAAAATGCAT
The DNA here is from genome assembly GCA_004026805.1 of Lasiurus borealis. Taxonomy (NCBI): domain Eukaryota; kingdom Metazoa; phylum Chordata; class Mammalia; order Chiroptera; family Vespertilionidae; genus Lasiurus; species Lasiurus borealis. Next base: position 35,393 of record PVJN01002973.1, on the reverse strand, counting down.
CTTTGTTACTTGGTAGGTTTCTCTCCCAGTGTCAGATATTTTGGTGATGCATTCTTCATAGTGTGAATGAATGTGATGCATTACACATAGTCTTAAGTATAAAATCCTCACACTGGCTCCATGTGCAAAACTGAAGATTTTTGGTGAAACTTTCCTTCCCATGTATAAGAAATGTTAGGTGTCTTACTTAAGAAAATAATCTTGATGGGCACATAAATAATAATCAAAGAAGCATCTCACCAGGGCCATGGAAGGGAAAGCAGAGATCAGCTAAAGGCATCATCTTGGAAGGGTCCAATCCATTTCCTCCCAGCAGCTCCACAAAGTCTCCTTTCCCCCCACAGCCTGCTGCAGGTTTCTAAGAGAATAGCAACAGGAAAAGAGATATTTAAGCCAACTAAGGGAGTCAAGCCCTTTGACCAATGGCAAGTGGTAAATTCACTCAATCAGCACCAGACATCCGGACAGTGCCATTTCATTCAACATCTAGGACTCTGAAAATCAAAAGGCATTTAAAATTAAAAAAATGGTAAGAATTGCTTTTCTAAATCAGTTGAGTAATCATTTTTTTAAAAATGTGTGTGCATTTTAAAAATAAGTTCAAGGACTGCAATGATGAAATGGGAATCTGTAAACTCCACATAAGATGTGTGAAAAAGTGAAACCATTCAGACATACATACTAGAATATTTGAAGTAGGGCATGCAGTCAGAGAGTTTTCATAATTAGGCCTTTTTTTCAACTCACCTCTTTTCTTTATAAGGGACTTTCTCTGCTATTGGGATGATGTTTATTATTTCTGCTGATAAGGATTTAGAATAAATTCAATTATGACCTGTGGGCTCTGCACGCCCTGGCCCTGCCCATCTCCCTGACATGTCTCATATCACTCCCCCCTCTATCTTCCCTTCTTTCCATTTCTGGAACCCAATAAGCTCATTCCTGCCTCTGGGCCTCTACACTACTGTTCTCTCTGTTCCTGGCTCTTCCTGTGGCTGCTGGCTTCCTCATAACTATCACCAAAGTCTCACTTGTCTCCTTCTCAGAAGGTTTCTTTCCTGACCACCTTGGTATCTCAAGGAGCTCCCCAACCCTCCTTCTGCTCCCTTGTCTCCCTATCACAGCACTTCACTTCATTTTCCATAAGGCACTCACCACTAGTTGAAATATATGCAATTTTGCCTGTCACATGCCAGTGAAATGCAGGTTTCATGTGAGCAGGGTCTGTTTTGTTTGTTGTTAACTTACAGTATCTAGTATAGTGCCTTGAACATAGTGAGAATTTAAAAAAATATTTAGAAGAATAAACCAAGATGGCAGCATAGGTAAACACTTAAACTGCTGCCTCACACAACAATTCAAAACTACAACTAAAAGACAAAATGGACACCATTCAGAACCTCAGGAAAGCTGGCTGAGTGGAAATTCTACAACTAGAAAGTGCATTGAGACCCAGAGGAGCTGTGGAAGGCAGAGGTATGGAGGAATACGAGTGTGGAGAGGACTGGCGGCTAAGCGCGTGGCTGGCTTTCCCAAGTGGGAGGGAGTCAGAAGCTCCCGACTGTGCTGAACTCCAATTGCAGGAGAGACTCTGGGAACACAGATTTATTCAGGGAGATCTGGACTGTCTGGGAGTGGGTGAAACTTGAGGGTGGCTTTCTCTCAAAGGTGTTTGCAGCTATTACCGAGGGAGACTGAGACCCAGGGCCTCATAGAGCAGAGCTGATAAGAAGCCAAGGCTGTCTGCTGTGCCCTGAGACTCCGCCCCATCCAAGCTGAGCACAGAGACTTTTGCAATTTTGCAAGTCTTGTCTCATAAGGGTGTCTCCAGTACAGAAGCTCTTCCAGCATAGAAACAGGTGATACTCACAGCTAGTTGGCCTGGAGGTCAATTCCTCCCAGTGATACCAACAACAATCAAGACTTAATTACAATAAGACTGTACACACAGTCCACAAAGGGATGCACAAGAGTGTTCACTTCAGGTAACTGGGGAGGCGGGGCTACTGGGCTTTATAGAACTGCTAGCACACAAAGCTTCTCTACCAACTCAGGGAAGCAGTGAAAATGTGGAGATAAAGGAACAGATCACAAACGAAAGAAATGGAGGAAAACAAATGACTGGATATAGAGTTCAAAACCAGATTTTTCAAGAATTTCCTAGAAAATGCTGATAAATTTAGCAAGACCCTCAAGGATGTGAGCAGGATCCTTGAGGACGTGAAAAAGGACCAACTAGAAGTTAAACATACACTGACTGAAATAAAAAATACTATATAGAGACCTAACAGCAGACTAGAGGACCACAAGAATCACGTCAAAAATTTGAAATACAAAGAAGCAAAAAACACCCAATCAGAAAAGCAAAAATAAAAAAATCTAAAAATTTGAAGATAGTGTAAAGAGCCTCATCGGACCAACATCCAAATTATGGGGGTGCCAGAAGAAGAGAGAAAGCAAGATACTAAAAACCTATTTGAAGAAATAATGACCGAAAACTTCCCCCACCTGGTGAGAGAAATAGACTTACACGTCCAGGAAGTGCAGAGAACCCCAAACAAAAGGAATCCAAAGAGGACCATACCAAGACACATCATAATTAGAATGCCAAGAAATCTCCCAGTCTGGTATCACTCTTGCCGTCTTTTATACTATACTTCAGGAATAACATATGGACAATCTCAAGGCAATAAGGCTATGTCATACATAGAAACCTACTTGTTCTGGTCATTATCCAAGAAATATTCTTCTACTAAAGTTACACTCCAAACAAACAAACAAACAAAAAAGCATTGGCCCACAAATTTAGAGCTGAAAGGAAATTAGATTTGCTCCTTTTCTTAGTCCTAGCCCTATTTGGCTTTCCCTGAAATCTGTCTGATTAGGAATTATGACTGTCCATGATGCCAGCAAATACACGAGCTATCTTAACCTCAGCACAAGAGGAAGTAAAGGAAATGAGGGGGATGACTCAGAGGGAAGACGCCACCAGTGCAAGTAAATGTGGTCAAGCTCAGCGTTTATCTTAAGATCCATAACGAAGTTCATAGGAAAACAAGTTGATGGAGAATCTCAACTAATATTTGTTGCAAGATGTATTGAATTAAATGTAATGCCAAAAAATTCCTCTTCAAAACTTCCCCGTATTTTGCAATATAAAAATCCAATTTCGCATTTTATGCTACACTTAGCATTTCTTCATAACACAGTCAATCAGATACTTCCTTCATGTCAAAGAAAATTCCAATAGTCAGAAAAACAGCTGTGTAGATGACTCATACTAGGTTCTGCTAGGATTTTTTTTTTTAAAGAGGCAAGTACAAGAGAGTTCAATTGTAATTATATGCCACACATTTACCAATTGAAAACATTTCTTGCATCACAAGGAAAGTATTCAAGTAGCACAGGGGACACCTGAGTGTGCAACTTTCAGCTTAACAGAAACAGAAAAGGGGTTTAGTTAAAGCAGTGGGGGGCACACATCTGTGAGACTTTACAAACAGGACAGACTACTCCAATTGCTAATGTCGGGTTTACCCTGTATGATACGTTTGCTCTGATAAAGCTGTGGCCTTAATAAATAATTTGAAAACAAGTAAGCAACTCACCTTTAACTGCAGGCCATTTAAGTGTCCCAAGGTGAGATCAGATATTTTGATCATCACAGGATAAATTATGGAGAAGCTGCAGTTTCGGTGCTGATGTGGAACTACCAGGGTGAACCTTCCATTTGGAGTCTGAGAAATGACATTGCAGGCTTTGCAGAAAAAAAAAAAATCACATTTTCACTATTTGGTATGCTGGTTTTTCATAGGCATTTGCTCCATCCTTATTTTAGGCTCCCACTCATGGTCTAGGGCCTTGTGGCTCAGAAGAGAATACATTTCACAAAGGCAATTTAGAGGTGGGAAGGATTTGGGGAATGAAAGCTACTAGGGATGCATGAATGAAGCCTTGGGGCCACCAGGGGCTTTTAATATTAATCTCAGGGGAGTTATCTTGTTTATAATCAGAAGACCTAAATTCATAACCAACCAAACTGGCTGTAACACTACAGATAACTGGGGTCCAAATTCAAGCTGGGAGTCTGGAAGAATCTAGACTTTCAAGCTGAGACCAAAACTCAAACCCTATCTGTCTGGAGCCTTCACTCATTGAATTTGGGGCCAATGTTATTTTTAAAATAATAAAATAAATAAACAATAAAATAGTCATGAAATAGGCTGAGAAAAAATAGAAAGTAGGCTTATATCTGAATAAATATTTGTTGACTAAAAGATAAATTTTAATGTTTAATTTATTCCCAAGAATTTCTGAAATATTTTGTTTTGTATCCCAAGTCTAGACTTACAAACTTATTCTTCTAACTATGAAATTAGAAGCATCAGTTCATACCTTTGCCCCACCCCTACAAAAAAGGTTGACAGAACAAGTTAAAACTACCTCTTGCCTCCTTCCACATTTTTTAATTCCACTTAATTTCAAAAAGAACTGAAATTCCTTGACAATTCTGGAAGCTTCTGATTTATAACCAAACAAAATAGATGAGAAATATTTCATTTTTTTCTCTAGGATTATTCTGCTCCAGTCCTCAGAAACAGCCTCTTTTAGGGGCTTCTTTCAAAATTTTAAAAAACAAAACACAAAAATTGAAAGATCAGCCAGTACATTATTCTTTGGCAGATTAGGTCCATTCTTTGACCATATGAAGTGGTAATAGCAATACTATTGCATGCAACCAAAAATGAATAATAAGTTTTCTTTTCCTGAATTAATTTTTTATTTTTATTGTTGATGCTATTGAAAATGTCCTCATTTTCCCCCTCTTTCCCCACCTCTACCCACCACCACCTACCCACCCCTCTCCGCTTCCCTTTGTCCATCACCATACTAGTCTGTGTGTTACACTTATGCTATTTGGCTAATCCCTTCACCTTCTTTCATCCAATTAATTTTTTTTGTTTTAATGGGGAAAAATAAGCAGATGAATGAACTCATTTGATTAAGATATTGTCTTTTAGGCCTGGGTATTCAGCTTTTTAGCATCTATGGGCATATCCATCAGCAATGAACTAAATTACAGTGGGAGATGCTGAATCAGAAGGCACCTTTAAGGTCCTAGTCCAACCTTCTGCCCAGGCATGAAATCTGTCTAACACAACCCAGATAAGCAGTCTTCCTGCCTTTGCATAAATATCTAAAACTGCAACTTCATATCTGATCCCTCAAGCTTATCCCAGATGAGTGGAATGATTTGGAGGGATTAAAGTTTGACACTGAATGCTCTGTACTTTCGGAGATTAGAATAACATACTGAACAAAATGATAGAATTCTACTCACCCTAAAGTAGTATCCTATCTAGACTGGGAAATAAATTAAAAACTCTGAGTTGATTTTCATAATAATAAACAGAAAATATCCTTTTTGGCCATTTCTAATTACAAAAGAATTCCCATTCAAATCATTCCTCGCTTCGAATGTCTTAAGCCTGTGCAATGAGATGCCCTTTGAAAAGCAGATTTGATCTAGGCCCGCCCTACCACCTTCCACCTGAGAAGACCAAGAACCCACTTACGAAAGAGGTTGGGATCTGTCCTGATGGTTACTGTGAATCCATTTCCTGGTTCGTGGACCCGGAAGAAGATCATGGCCACATTCTGGGAGGATCTGATGCTCCTTCTGCCAAGACCACTCTCACAGAAATCTACGTACCGCTCAGTTGTGGGGAGAGGGTGGTCCTGGGAACTGGGGAACTTCTCCCCTTTGAGAATCCAACCATCAAACACCTTCCAACAAAAACACAGACATAGGTGATCACTCCCGACAACTCCTTATGAGACAGGAGTGGGACTGACGGCCTCCACCCTCTGCCCTTTTGCTTTCCATCTGTATCATTTCTACTGTGGGGGTTATTTGCAAGTAATATTAGTAATTATTTATTGCATTTTTCTTTATAAACCTTAAAGTTTCCCAATTAAGTGAACTTTATTATACTTCAGCCACCTTCGTAAATCAAACTACAGAAGCACAAGTTTGGGTTCCAGTTATTTTCCTCATTGAAATATGAATAAAATATCTTTTTTAAAAAACACTGCAGCCAGGACCAGTTTGGCTCAGTGGATAGAGTGTCAGCCTGAGGACTGAGAGGTCCCAGGTTCGATTCCCGTCAAGGGCGTGTACCTTGGTTTCGGGCACATCCCCAGTGAGGGGCGTGCAGGAGGCAGCTGATTGATGTCTCTCTCTCATTGATGTTTCTAAGTCTTGGTCCCTCTCCCTTCCTCTCTGTAAAAAAAAAAAAAAAAAATCAATAAAAATATATTTAAAACAAAAAACAAAACAAAAAAACACTGCATGCAGAAACCGGTTTGTTCAGTGGATAGAGCGTTGGCCTGTGGACTGAAAGGTCCCAGGTTCGATTCCCGTCAAGGGCATGTATCTTGATTGTGGGCGCATCCCCAGTAGGGGGCGTGCAGGAGGCGGCTGATAGATGTTTCTCATCGATGTTTCTAACTGTCCCTCTTCCTTCCTCTCTGTAAAAAAATCAATTAAAAAATATATGTTTTTTTTAAAAAACACACTGCAGCAGAAAAAACCTACCTGCCAGTGGTTATATATGCCCATCTTCCTTGTTGTTTGTTGTTTGTTTGTTTTACTTTTATCAGATATGAAAATACCAAAAACTACTTCAATGCTCGGACAACGGCCAGTATATAGCTTAGGACTTTCCCGCTTCCTTCGTTAAAGTCTGCCGTTGGACGAAAGGCCGGAGCCCATTACTTTCCTCGCCAGCACCACAGGTCTGCCGTTTCCTGAGTCCAGCCTCGCTCCCGTTAGCAGCACCAGCTGCAGATTACTTCAGTCCTCTTCTAAAGCACCACTGACCCAGGCACCATTTTAAAAACAAGCCCACGGTGCAGATTGTCATCCTGCTCCTTTCAACGGGGCGGGAGAGCTCCACCAGCCATTCCCAGCTGACCTGTTTGGCAATTCCCGGGAAGAGGTGGTGTGTGTGTGTGTGTGTGTGTGTAGGGGGGGGTGCGTGAAGGAGGCTGGTCCTCCCCTCCCCCCTGCCTCAGGCTACCTTCGCGCTCAGCATCCCTCCCAGCGCCCGAGCCTAGGGCTTTGAAGACAGCCTTTAGGGGCCTGGCGCATCCCCGGACCACCAGCAGCAGGGCCAGGCTCGGCTCTCAGACTTTGGGAACCGCCTCCTCTCGGCACCTGCTCTCCTGGTGCTGGTCTGCATGGCTACCCTGGATCGTAGTCCAGCGCAGTAATGGGAGTTCGAGTCTTGGGAAGCGTGGGCCCCAAGAGTTCGCAGAGGGCATGTGAAATCATTGCAGCCCCAGCCAGTTTGGCTCAGTGGTGAGAGCATCAGCCTGAGGACTGAAAGGCTCCAGGTTCGATTCCTGGTCAGGGCACCTGCTTAGGGTGCAGGCTCGATCCCCAGTAGGGGACCTACAGAGGCAGCCCATGAATGATTCTCTCTCATCATTGATGTTTCAATCTCTTTCTCCCTCCCTCTTCCTCATCGGCATCAGCCCTTCTCGGTGTGGGGCGAGGTCTGAAGGTGGAGAGAAGGCTCCTGTCCCAGCAGAGAGTCTAACTAAGAATGCCCCGCCTCCCCCCAAACTCAGCCGCCCCGCCTCTCCCAAACTCAGCCGCCCCAGGATGGGCGCAGCACCCCCGCCCCGGTCCCCTCCGCGCGGTGCCCGGGCTGCCGGTGGGGACCCCGCACCTTCAGGAAGTCCCCGCCCTGGCAGTCAATGGAGACCAGGTCGTAGGAGATGGTGATGAGCTCCTCGGGCTCGCTGATGAAGAAGGCGGCGCAGTGCAGCTGCGGCCGGTCCGCGGTGAAGGTGAACTGGCCCTGGAGGCTCAGCATGTCCAGGCACCCTGCGGGGGGCGGCGGGGGCGCGGGGGAGAGGATGGGGCCAGGCGTCCAGCTGCAGCCCCTGCGGCCAGCCAGCCCTCCCTCCCACCCCTACTCCACCCCTCCACCCCCCGAAGTCCCTCTCGGCACCACTATTTCCAGGTGTGCAGCGCCCGCCCGCCCGGAGTCCCAGCCTGGGCTGCGCGCTCTCCGGTGCCCCAGGGCGCACACCCCATCGGCTGCTGCGCGCGCCTGGTGGTCCGGCCCTGAGCGATGGGAATCAGCCCCTGGGCAGCCCCTTCTCTGCGCTGCCCGGGAGCCTGCTCCTCTTGGCGCAGAGCCCACACCTCCCACCCACATCCCCGGGCGCCGGGCACCGGCCGGGCAGCCCCAACTCACGCAGAGCGCGGCGGTACAGCGGCTCCCCGGCCAGCTCCCGCTTCAGATGGGCGCCCAGGAGCAGGAAAGGGTCCCGGTCGCCGGTTTCCCGCAGCTGGCGAGGAACAGGGGTCAGTTGGGAAAAGTTGAAGGGTGGGGAAGGGGGCAGAAGGAGGGCGCCCTCGCTGCCTTATAGCAAAGAGGATCAAGCCACGGGATACTTTCCCTCAGACCGGGGTACCCTAGCGGCCAGGGGAAGGGGAAGAGGCAGGAAGGAAAGCAGGCCTGGGGGAAGACCGCACCACAGAGAGGGAAGAAAGAGCTAAGCCAGCAGAGGCAAGCGCCTATGCAGCCTTCCCACCCCTCTCACCACCCCCCATGGCTGGACACTCCCCAGGGCAGGTGTGAGGGGTCAGCCCGGGGACCACTCACCTCCAGGTATCGGCTCTCCCCTCTCAGAGCCACCAGGAAGACCAGGATGAAGCGACACTGGAGTTTGAAGGAAGGAGACATGCCGGTCCAGTCTCCGCAGCTGGTGCTCTTGCTCTATACTCCACACCTTGTCCGGCTGAGAGCTGGCAGCTGGCGGGGTCCCCTGGCTGGGTCTCTTTTATAGAGCAGTGAGGAGGGAAGGCTGTCTGCTCCTTAACTCATCTGAGCGCAGTAACCATGGGTTACCCTGTCTCAGTGACATGGTGCGTGGTGATGACGAGGGTCCAGCTCTCTCCCAAATTTTCAGACGGGGCTGGCATTATGCAGCAAGCATGATTTCAGACTCTTACAACTCACTCAACCCACGTGTGGGAGAAATAATGGGGCAGGGAATGAGAAAAAAGGGAGGGCATTTGGGGCCTGGCAAAGGCTGAGTTATCCTCTCCCGAGCATAAGCAGGGGATTTTTGGTGTTGCAAAGCAAAATGACAAGGTTACACTCACGGGTAAGATACCCAAACACATAATACCCTTTTCCTGCAGCCTTGCCTCGTAACCTTGGATGGATGGACTCGAGCTGGAAAATGTCAGGACATATAGTACTTATGCAATTGCTCATGCCTCTCAGGGAGAAACTTGAGGTGCTTTCAGCTCCAAAGGGAAGCAAAACAGAAGCCTGAAATCTGATTTTGCAGAATATTGCAACAATGTAATTCAATGTAGCTTTCTTTCTGCCGCTTAGCCTTTGCTTTATCCTTTGTAAGCATTTCCCTAATGGAAAGCTAACTCTAGCGTCTGTGTGCTCCTGGATTTTAGCTGAGGAGCGGTCACTTAGCTTGAATATATATACGGCAGACACTCCTGGGCCAGCTAACTGGGGTCAGGATAGCATCTAACTGAACCCCTAAGAGATGAAGTCATTCCATGTCACACCTTCAAATACCTGAATTACTTTAATATTCGTGTAGAAAGAAATGCCCAGAAGCTTAAGTATAACTGTTCATCAACCAATGTACAGGGCCAGTCATTTGGACTTAGCGATCCAGAAATAAGAATAAGCTTATCTTTGCTAATTAGCCATGAAGAGAGTTGCTTCTCTTTTATGTTTAAAATTGCGGGAAATGTGAGGACATTCCACATTCACCTTTCTCACCCCTTTCCAATCCACATGTTAAGCAAGGCAACTACAAATCCTAAAAACTTTTACGTTGCTTTACCACTGCCTGCCAGAAAACACAGCACTACTATACCTTGCATTGTTATGAAATTATTACAAACAATGAGGCCATAATACTAGGTTTTAATGCAAGGAAATGAAATGGTTCTATTTTTAGTTTATGAATATTCAGAATTAAGGAACGACTTACCTAGTGGTGTCAGAAACTTGATATTTTCATATTTAAGACAATTCTGAGCTCTGAAGGGGCTGCCCCTTAGCTACTTACTAGTAAACAGGAGGGAGGCCTTCTTATCATAGTCCTGAGACCACAGAAAGCATGAGAGGGAAGCTCCCCTTTGCAAAGGTCATCAACATTGGCCGCCATGCCTTTCTCCCCATCCCAGGGTTGTACAGCTGTCTAAATTTTGGGGGAGAAGGGAATAAAGAAATCCCAGAGGAATAAAAGAGGAGAAAAATAAATGGTTTAACCCCAACACACCAGGCCAGCTTCAAGTCTGTCTCCCAGCAGTCTGTGCCCAGAGGCAGGCTTGGGTACACTCATTCCGTATGCCACTAGTCCAGTCTCCTTATCCAATAACCTAGCCGTGGCCTTGGCCAGCTCCCAGGAGACTCAGCTTGGAGAACCCCATTTATCCCACTTTGGGGTGTCTTGCTTTGCTATATCACCACTGACATTCTTCTCCAACTTGTCCCTACACATACACACACACACACACACACACACACACACACACACACTCATGGACAACAGTCATGTTCCTAAATGTGCATTCTTGATGCTCCCTCCTCAGGAACCACACACATGAAGAGCTGGGATGAAGCAGGACAAACAGTCATAAATGGGTAACTTCCTAATTTATCTAATAACCCACAAGTATAGCCAAGGGATGTATTTTATTCCCACCAAATCCTATGTGGGGAAATTAATGTGTAATTTTTACTAGCTGGGAAAATATCTACTAAGCCAATGAAAACTGCATTGTGACTTTTATCTGATTTTTGTTGGTTTGTTTGGTTTGGTTTGGCTTGGTTTTTAAGAGTAACTAAAGGATGAAAACTAGACTCTACAGGGGAAACTAAGAAGATAGAATTGGAAGAGAGAAAGAAGCCAGATAGCCATTCTCTATCAGCAAAGGTATTAAAAATGGGTGAGAAAATGGAAGAGCAATTTAGATTAGACAGCAGGAAAACCTTTCTGGATAATAAATAGGTCTTTGTCTGAGAACTGGAGATAAATTGTTTTCATCCACTGATTTGCTCATTCAAACAACTAGCTTAATATTTGAAAGCTATTTGTTCCATCAAATTGACTGGTTATTTTGAAGTATATTCTTAGTAAACTTAGAGTCCCCAATCTGCTGTTGGAATGACCTGTATATTCACCTCCATTCTCTGCACGCATTTTAGTTTTTCTCTGTATTTTCGAAGACAACCTCTCCAATGCTGATTTAATGCAGTCCCTGATCATTGTTTGTTTTTCGTTGTTGGTGGTTTTTTTTTTAAGTCTTAAACTATTGTTAGGCAGGGTTAATACGTTGTTTTTGTTATGTAAGATGAAGAGATTTTTTTTTCCTTTTGTAAAGCCCCAGTGCAAATTGTCACCTGTGTTAAACCTGAAGGTGGAGGTGGCCACACAGTCTAGATCCATAGGTAATCCATGAACTTGAGAGCGGGGCAAGTTTTAAATTGCTGAGCCTGAAGAGGCACAGGCAGAGAACTTCTTTGTAGAATACTGGGGTACTTTGTAGCCACTCACATGACCTATGATGTTATTGTGACAGCCATGTGTGAGCTTATGGACCGAGGTGTCAGAGGCAGCAAGAACTACACAATCCCAAATCTCTTTCTATTTTAGGGTTGGTGCAAAGACCTTCTCAGAGTATTCCCTATCTGTAAGAGTAAACTTTAGCTTTCATTAGTCATTTCAACAGAGAATACAACCAATCCATGCTTTAGAAAACTTTTCCCTTTACTCCCTGATATGTTGAGGTGTTAGGAAATGGGACATCAGATTGAGTTCTCTAAGAAATAAATGAAGATTGCTGAAACTGGTTTGGCCCAGTGGATAGAGTATCGGCCTGCAAACGGAAGGGTCCCAGGTTTGATTCTGGTCAGGGGCATTATATTGGTTGCGGGCACATTCCCAGTAGGGTGTGTGCAGGAGGCAGCTAATTGATGTCTCTCTCTCTCATCCATGTTTCTAACTCTCTATCCCTCTCCCTTCTTCTCTGTAAAAAACAATAAAATATATTTTAAATAAATAAATAAATGAAGATGACTGAATAAAATTCATTTAGCCAACAGTGGCAACAACTAACTTTCAATTGTTTCCAAGATGACTTGCTCTTTGAATGAATTCGGCTATTTTTTTAATGCAACTCTTTTTAATAGGTTTATTTTTTCACATCTGTTTGGGATCAAGAAGGAAGAACCTAAACAGATACACTTGGGAAACCATTAGCCTCTGAATTAAACCCTCAAATGTCAGTGATTTTCAACCCAAATCCAGCAGTATTAAACATTGGGATTTTGAGGGTTGCAAGTGACTGACAGCAAATCAGAAGTAAAACAAAAAGGGGAATTATTATCAGGACACAGGGACATCTTCATGGATAGAAATCAGGAAGCAGGGGTTCAAATCATACCTCCCTGTCTCTGTCCCAGGATGCCTTCACCCCGCATCTCAGTCTGTATGCCTGTACATAAGCCACCAACAAATTTCTAAGCTTCACGTTACAATTTGACAAATAAAAATATCCTGAACCAATATTCTCATAATCCCGTCCACAAACTTGGAGGAAAAGGCTCCAAGGCCAGGGGATAGGATCCTGTCACAAATATGTTCCCCTGACAGCCATATGGATGGAAAAAAGAGAAGCAATTTCTAGAAAAAGGGATGCTGGATTCACTAAATGATGGCTATCTTCAACAGGGTGAAAAATTTAAAAGCAAAAGCCCTGGTTTAGTGACCTCTTTGATCATAAGTTTTCTCACCTGTAAAATTACTTTTCTCACTGGGAATTATTGTACAAATTAAATATGATATGTCTTCTATATAGAGAATAGCCTTAAATAGTAGCGATTATTAAATTATACCAATCATATTATGTCTTTATCACTAGGGCTTTCCTTCTAAAGATGATTTTATGAGAGTGCATGCATAGCATATGTCTTTCATATTATTATGAAAATATAATGAACGGCTTCCTATTAGAACATTAACAGACTTTAAAAGCCATAGTTAGAAAAGGAAAGAACTAAGTTAAAGTATAATTACAGAACTGCATTTCAAAGGGCTAGCTAGAAATGGATCCCATTAAAGATTATGTCCCTTAATGGAGAGAGTGGTTAGCTGCATCAGAGAGAAAAGCTGAATGTAGAATTGAGAAGATTGAGGAAAGGGGAGAGTTGAAGTTATAAAGCAGAAACAGAAGATAATGAGGAACTGCTCAAGGAGAATAGCATTTTGATTCTATATCAAGGACTGTTGAATAACATCATTTGTTAAGGTGTGGGAACACTGAGAATAAAAAATAAATGATTTGACAGGCTTTCCGAACAAACAGTGGTGATGGGAGGAAAGGCACGAGATTAAAAGATCTGTCCAGGTAATCACAATGAGTCAGAAACAAAGTCTAGACTAAAAAGATCCCTCTATAGTCAGCCAAGTAATCATTCAAAGATAACAGCCCTGGAGATTAATTCAAAAAAATTATATGTTAGGTTTTAAAAAAATTACCAAAACTAGGAGCAAAAAGCAAGGTGGCACTGGCCAAAGCAGGACGCATCACTGACTGCAAAGGAGCTTGGGGTTGCGGTGTGTGCCGTGGCTTCCTTGACTTTGGAGTGACATTGTTATCTCAACTCCCTTCAGGCTGTCTCTAAAATATGCTATGACTAACATCGAGCCAGCTATCATAATGACGTGCCATTTAATAATCCCTCACTGCCTGCATCAAGGGGAAAAGTACAGCCGGGCCAGAGCCGCTGGTGTTTGTCATTGGGCAGAGGTGACGTACGTCTGCACGTCACATCAGCCTCTCCTCTGACGGAAGAGAAATGAAGTGTGAAGAGTCTCATTTTAGTGTCTTAGAATAGATCTAAAGGAGAAAAGCCTGCCATTTATGTGGAGTGACACGAGAAGCTCTAAATAAGGAAAGCAACCGGAAAAACTGCAAGCTAGGCAGTAGTTAGCTATCTGTGATGCCTTCTTTGCTCATTTTTGTGGGACCTCTGCCACCAGCCAGCCTGCTTCCCCCTCTACCAATCCTTCCTTCCTCCCTCCCTCCCTTCCTTCCTTCCTTCCTTCCTTCCTTCCTTCCTTCCTTCCTTCCTTCCTTCCTTCCTTCCTTCCCTTGCTTCATTCCCTCCACAAACTCTGAGCAACAGATTTAACTGCCATATACTTATAGTATTTTATATATAAATTAGAGCAGTGGTTCTCAACCTTCCTAATGCCGCCACCCTTTAATAGAATTCCTCATGTGGTGGTGACCCCCAACAATAAAATTATTTTCATTGCTACTTCATAGCTGTAATTTTGCTACTGTTATGAACTGTAATGTAAATATCTGATATGCAGGATGTATTTTCGTTGTTACAAATTGAACATAATTAAAGCATAGTGATTAATCACAAAAACAATATGTAATTACATATAGTGAAATATTTATTTCTAATTACAAATAAATGAAATTTTGTCTTGAATCGTGGTATAGCATGGGTAACAGTCTTAATATGACAACATTAAACTACATTGCTACATTTTGCTACAGCGAGGAGCAGTGTGTTGATTCCTAAGACCATGGGAAATAGGTGTTTTCCAATACATAGTCTTAGGCGACCTCTGTGAAAGGGTCGTTCAACCCCCAAAGGGGTCGTGACCCACAGGTTGAGAACCGCTGAATTAGAGGCACAGTGCACAAAATTCATGCACAGAGGTGGGGGGGGATCTCCCTCAGCCTGGCCTGAACTCTCTTAAATCTGGGAGTCCTTGGGGGATGTCCAACTGCCTCTTTCAATCTGGGACTGTTGGCTCATAATCACTCACTTGCCTGCATGCCTGATAGCCCCTAACCACCTCTGCATTGCCCTGCACCTGGGATCCAGGATTCCCTCCTTCTGGTCAACCACAGGCACCCAGGACCCAGGTTGGCTTCATGCGGGCCAGCCGCTGCCACAGGGGACTATGGGTGGGCAGCTTCGCCAGGGCCACAGGTACCTGGGGCTGTGGGACAGGCGGCTTGTTGCTCTCCTGGGCCGCAGCCCCAGCGGCTGGTGCCCGGGACCAGGTAGTGTGCGGCTTATCCCTCTCTCGGGCTGCAGCCTGGCTGGTCCCCATTCCCCTCTTGTGAGCTCTTTGTGCCTGGCTGGTCCCCATTCCTCTCTCCCCAGTGTTGAGTGTTTGAGCTGTTACTGCCTGATGGTGTGATGACATTTGCATATTAGCTCTTTATTATATAGGAGGATGCCTGAAAAGCCTTTATTATATTTATTAAAACTTTTAATGTCTTCAACTCTAAGTGTAAACATGTGGAAGTCTAGCCCTGGATCTCACCCATCTCGATTCTCCCATCTAGCGCGCACATACACACACACACACACACACACACACACCTGCACTCCTGGGTGGTACCTAAAAGCAAATTGAATAGAGGGGCTTCTGCTCCTCCACCTAGTTATAAAGAATTGTCTCCACTAAAAATTTTCACCAGCTGACAACATCCAAAGACATGGCACCAGCCAGGTAAAGGGATTTGGGTGGTGAAATCCGAGGAAAGGGAAGAGTGGAGCGGCTGAAATCGATCCTGGAGTCAGCTCTAGAAGACCACAGTCAACTGGTGGGTGGGGAGAAAGAAAGGTAAGAGGGAGCTGGAGGGACAGAGCTGGAACGCAGGTGTGCCTGGGACACAAAAACTCAGTCATCAAGATAAATAACAGCATAATGCAATGTGTTACAAGAGGAAAATTAATCCCCCCAAAAAATCCATGATGAACAAAACATCAAAGTTTGAGATAAAGACATCATTGGTCCTAGTGGATTTTCCGGTTGCCTCTGGCTTTATTCCAGCTCCACACAGCACTGTGCAGGGAAATACATACACACAGGCAACAATTACTCCCCGTAGGAGTAACTAAGAGTTCCAGGGGTTTCATTCTGGTCTCCATGAGTGAAAACAAAAGGGCTCTGGATTAGGTGTCCCAAGCCCTGGATCACGGAGGGAGAGCTTGGCTAAGTCATTCACGTCACTTGTAAGATGAGAGAGGTGAGTATAGCTTTCAAGATCACAGCAGGAAACAGATGGCGGAGAGTTTTGTAAAAAGACTCTATAGGGGTGTGGGCACATGCAGGGAAACCACAAGGGAGGGTGCAGTGCTTTGGGACTAAGAACAGAGAGGAAGTGTGGTCCAGCCTCCTGGGCCGGAGGACAGGGCGAGGAGGGTGAGAGATGAATGGGGTGGGGGAGGGGTGTAGAAGCTGCCCAGCCCTGGGGGCTATTGGGTCTCTAAGGTCCTCTGGTGTTTTTAAAACTGGTCTGCAAATTTTTTGGCACACTTCTCACAAAAAGTGAAGTCTTGCTCCTTTTCCCTAAATCCTTTTCAAGAATATGGCTTGATTTAGTGACGTGCTGCTAATCAGTTGGCCAAGGGACACTGTAATTTTTGAGGCTGACTTAGAAAAAGGCCTGAGCGACCATGTAAGGAGTCCAGCTCCCATGAAGCTGCCACACTGGAGACCACGTAGACATAGGGGGGAATGCCCGGCTGTGCCAGTCAGTCCCCAGATGTTTTGATCATCTGAGCCCAAGTACCAGATACCTGACCCCAGTTCCCAGCTAGCAGCTGATGGCAACATCATGAGAGGCCCCAAGCCAGAACCACCCCACTGAGTCCTGCCCAAATACCACCCACAGGAACCACAAAGGATAATAAATGTCTGTGGTTTTAAGTCACTAAGTTTTGGAGGGATGTGCTTTACAGAAACAAATAACTAATGCAGGCCTGCCTTCATCTGTCCTGGCTATTATACAAAATGCCACCGACAGGGTGGCTTATAAACTACTGAAATTTATTTCTCACAGCTCTGGAGTCTGGAAGTCTAAGACCAAGCCGATTCAACGTCTGGTGAGGTCCCACTTCCTGGTTCGCAGGCAGATGTTTTCTTCCTGTGTCCTCACATGGTGGCCGGGACTGGGGAGCTCCCTGGGGTTTTATAAGGGCACTAATTCCATTTATCAGGGCTTCACTCTCCTGACCTCATTGCTCCCCCAAGGCCCCACCTCCAACCACCATCACATTGGGGGGAACACAAACATTCATTCCATAGCAAGGCCTTTTCTGTGTCTAATCTACATTTTCTAAGGCTCTGATTTAGGGCCCCCAGGTGCCTCAGCTATGTGACAGTCTTCGTTTGTGAAGCCCTTGAACTGAATCACCACCTTCAAGATGTGACCTTGTGGGGGATATAATAATTTTCACTTAAAGTTATTGGCTATGTTTTAGGGAGGCAGCAGGATGTGGGAGACAACAATATATATACATATGTGTGTATATATACATATACATGTATATGTGTGTGTGTGTGTGTGTGTGTATCTCAAGATTTTCCTTAAAAAAATAAAATTATAGTGCATATACTATTTTGCAATATGATTTGTGTCATATATCACAAACATGATTTTATGTTATTAAATATACTTTCCCAACATCATTTAAATGGTGGCATATCATTCTATTGACATATTTTATTTAATAAACACCCTATTGACCATTTCTGTGTTTCCAATAATTATCTATTATAATCAAACCTATGGGTAACTTTAAGCCCCTTATTTTGGTTCTTTAGACTTAATGCTAAAGACTTTAATGGATTATCACCATGGACTCTCAAAAGTGATTATCTCTTTGGGTTTGGGATCAAGGATAAATCAACAGACCACTGAGAAGGCAACACCATTTAGAGTACTGGAGAAGGGATAGATTAATTACTTTTCATAAAGTCATGAACGCTCAGAGTCAGATGCTTCCCTCGGTGTTCAGTCGTCACCTTCTTTTCAATTTAGAAGAGAGTTTGAAAGGAGTAGATGCATGAGACCAGACTGAGCAAAGCGGTTGCTTCATTTATGGTGGATTTTGGATAGCTACATATGGCATCTCATAGCACGCTCTTCCTGTCTGTAAAGACCTCTGGGTATTCTGAGAGCAATAAGGGTCAAATTAATCTCAATGATGTGTCAAATTAGTAATCATATTAATTCCATATTGTCACCTGCTCTTTGGCAGGTTTAATAAGCCACATGTTAAATTGATTATGCAAATTATCTTAGGAAAATTAAAACATCTGTTCCACATATCACCCTATTTCAAGGTGAAAGTCTTCCTGAAGGTGAGTTTTCAATCCTACCGAACATGATGTCTTTGGCTGCATTGTGCATTGCTTTGCAAAGCATCTAAACTCAGCATTGGCAACTTTCTTTTCTTATGCCTCAGATCAGAATGCTATAATTCTGTAGCACTGATGATCAGCTAGTTTGTTTTTTACACATAATACACATTGGCATGATCCATAAAAATGGGAATAGAAATATGGTGTAACAGTAAGAGGTTTTATCTTTTCACTTCATAAAAGGCTGTCATGAGACCACAAAGAAGATACGGATGGACCCACTGGGAATCATCCCAGGAGCGCCCAGCAGAATATACAGGCTGTGAGAACTCCTGGAGGCTTCTTTGCTCATTTCTCCCTTTTAGCGAGATCACTCCCCTTGAGTCCCTTACCGTGCCTTCATTTTCTCCATTGCCATCAGTTCTCAGTTGAATTTTTAATAAAGAAGAATGAAATAATATTCTAGTCACTTTAGTTGTATACAAGAATCAACTCGGGAGCTTGTTAAAAATACAAAGATTATCGTTTAGTAGGACTAGGGTGGAGGCCAGGGAGCTAACATTTTTAAGCATGTAAGGTGGTCCTGATGTAGTGGTCTGTGGTCTGCACTGAGAGTCACCATTGTGTCTAGGCTGGTTAAGAGCATGGATTTTAAGAATGTGACATCCTTGGATTTTAATTCTTCCTCAGATACTTATTCCCCCTATGGTCTTGAGCAAGTTATTTCACGTTGTATACCAAGGCCCGCCACCTGCGCCCAGACCTGACCAGGTCAGCAGCTTCTCAGTTCCCGGAGGTGTGTTCAAACTGTCCAGGGATTGACACCTCCCTCTCCACCTCCCCTCACCCACCCCCGTTCTACAGCTAGTCCTAGAAGGGGCTGTCTCACTCTTCAGAGGAGCCTCCTGCTCCATTCTCCAAAAGAGGAAACATAGGGCTAGGCCAACATACTCCTCTCCAGGCTGTCCCTTGGGGGGGAGGTGAGAATACCACCCACCAAAACAGAGACAGGAGAGGGGAAGTCCCCGCTCCTCCTGAGGACCCAGCTGACCTCAGGCTCCTGCCCAGCTTCTCTGAGTCACCCCACCAGCACGCAGGTCTGGAGCAGCTGCTGTATCTCACCCACCCACTTGTCCCCTCCCTTGGAATCATCTCCATTCTACACAAAACTCAGCCAGTTAATTACAGAACTCTTCACAAAACACAGCCTTAAACACTCTTTTAAAGAAAACTCCCTCAAGTTGCAAATAGCAAAAAAAAACTAAGATTATTATAAAAATTAAATTAAATTTCAAAATCACCCCTTTGTCTTCCTTTGAATTTATTTTAACACTGATGAAGTGAATATAATTCTGATTTCTAATTAGTTTTAGCTCCCACTGGTACTAAGCTGCTTTAGGCTTTAAATGTTACAAAGACTCATTAAAGGCTTTTCTTCTCCTGTTTTTCTTCATCTTTCTTCTCAACCCCATGAGCAAAAAATTACATCTAGTTTCATTTAATTTTTATCTTTAAAATGGTTTGAATAAACAAATGGCTTTTCTTTGAAAACGGTAATGAATGAAAGCATGCATCTGTGGGATGGGGATGGGTGGGCAGTTCTGCAGGGATTTGCTTTCCCAATTTTTCACTCTGTTGCTGTAAGGGCATAAAAAATCTCATGCTGAAAGCCTGGGGGGAAAGCTCAGAAAAACATTTGGTTCCAACTGAATGAGGCTGTACCTATAGAATATTGAATGAACTAGTTCGTTCTGAGCAAAAACCAAATGAGCAACTACAACAAATTTCACATCTAGTTAGTGGGGAGAAAAGCAACAAGAGTTAACATTAAATGCTTGAATTTACAACCTACTGTTTGACATATGCAGACACAACACAAGCGACCTTTGAAAAACAACTGACATCTTGTGAAAAGATAAATTGGGAGATTTGGGGATATAAATCATGTACATAAATAATAAACAGGCCTTATTAGAAAAACATTACAGAAGAATGAAAAAAGATAAAATAATGTAATTTTACCATCCAGAGAAAACTACATTATATACTGTAATGCTATTCTATTTTTTAAAAATATGTGTATGTGAGTATGTATACACTAGAGGCCCAGTGCATGAAATTCATGCATTGGGGGGGGGCGGGGAATCCCTCAGCCCAGCCTGCACCCTCTCCAATCTGGGACCCTTTGGGGGAAAATCTGACTGCCGGTTTAAACATCCATTTCACAATCTGGTACCACTGGCTCCTGTTTGCCTGCCTGATTGCCCCTTATTGCTTCTGCCTGCCAGCCTGATCACCCCCTAACCACTCTCCTGCCAGCTTGATT
Source organism: Lasiurus borealis (assembly GCA_004026805.1). NCBI lineage: Eukaryota > Metazoa > Chordata > Mammalia > Chiroptera > Vespertilionidae > Lasiurus > Lasiurus borealis. The sequence continues at coordinate 14,821 of PVJN01002973.1, read as the reverse complement.
GACACCTAACTGCTTCCCGGCTGGCCTGTTCACCTCCAACTGCCTTCCCCTGCTGGCCTGTTTGCCCCCAACTCTCCTTACCTGCTGGCCATCTTGTGATGACATTGCCAAGCGCGTGATGCCACCTAGGCTCTTATTATATAGGATACTGATGTTGAATTTCACATTATGACTTAGGTGTACGAAACAATAAAATGAAAAGAACCTTTATTTCTTCCCCGTAAGTGGAACTTGTTTTGTTTTCTAGAATGTGCTTTGCTCGGGTTACTAGGCTCCCACAATGTGACCTCTTAATTGCAACACTAGTGCTATCAGATTCCCTCCCATCTGGTCCTTTCCATAGCACTTTTCCATTCTGGCCAAAGTTCAGCCACAGTACAGGCTGCAGGTGAGGTCGCCTGCTATGAACTGAATGCTGAAACCCTAATCCCTAATGTTGATAGTGTTTGGTAGATTTACATGAGGTTATGAGGGTGAGGCCTCCACAATGGGATTAGGGTCTCAGTAAGAGAGACCAACGTGACCTTCTCCAGCCATGACAGGACAGTCACAGGACAGCTGTCTGTGAAGCAGGAGTAGACCTACATCTGGAACCAACTTGATCTTGGACTTCCCAGCTTCCAGGACTGTGAGAAATAAATGTGCTGTTTAAGCCACCCAGACCATGTATTTTGTTATAGCAGTCCAAGTTGACTACAATGCCTCCATTTCCTAGCTGTGTAATTTAGGATAATTTATTTACCTCCCTATGCCTGGTGATAACCTACGAATTGATAATAATCCTACCTCCATTTTTCCGTTGTGAGGATTAACTGAGATAACATGCCAGCTTTTATATATCTACTAAGTACAAAACAGAAGTCAACAAATGTTAGTTCCTGCCTCCACTCTTTGTCTGCCTAGAGAGTGGCTTGCCGCTCTGTTGACTAATGAGTTTGCCAACCACTGACCTAGACTCCCAATTCCAATAATTACAGGCTGTTGTTGTTCCTTGTGATTAAGCTCCTATCCCAGTGGCCAGCAAACTCATTAGTCAACAGAGCAGCAAACCATGGTTTGCCAACCCCATGTGGCTCCGGAGCCGCAGTTTGCCAACCACTGACTAGAGAAACAAAGTCAATGCAGTTAAAGATGGTGTTCCCTCTCTCAGGGGTTAATTGTTAAGGAAGAGCTGAAAGTGTTTAACCTTAAAGCGAATGGATCGTTTCATCTGAGGGTAAGATACCAGTGTGTGTTTGGAGGGCTTTCCAGCCCCTCTGACACACCTCATGAGCTGCCACCGCCTCTACAAGAAGCAAAGAACCCTGTAAGCTAGAGGTGTGCTTGTCTCTATTGTCTTATTCTTTATTTTTAAGTTAACATCAATTGAGTTTAAGAAGTTTAAGGATTCTTTTATGAATCAGGATAAATGCATAAACCATAGCTATGTACCAAAAGAAAGGAAGGAAGGAATGTCTACCTTAAATGCCCACCTTAGGCAGAAAACACATTAATAGAACCGAGTCTACAACTGTTTCTCCGTCAAACACGGCTCATGATCATCGAGGGGGATGCAAAGGGCCCCCGGAAGCCTAAATCAGGCTTCTTGGCTTGTCTGCAGCTTCTGTTAAGTGTGCCGATCTCCTCAGCATCCCTCTGCCCCACAACTTCAGGCCAGCACACTCTTAACCTGCAGCCCCCATTCTACCTCTCTGGACTGCTTGCCAATTAACTCAGGCGCCAATGCCCGCAACGTCTGCCAGGCTGCATTTTGTCCCCACCAGTGGGCTCCTAAACTATCTCCCAGATGGGTAGTGTGCCAGGAAATTGTGGAACCGCAAACACCTTCTTCTCCCTGGGTCCCCCTTTACCGGCGGTGTTTTTCAGACAATTGCTCCAAAATGTCAGCGGTGAGTCAGACCTAGCTAGCGATCAGGAGCGCTGAGCTCTGTGGTATTAAATTAGAGATGGCCTAGGGGTAAAGTTAAAGTAGCCCCAGCTGGCATGCTAGCCACGAATCTTCAGAGCTGGGTGATAGTATCTTTTCTGGGACATCGGAAGCTCAGTAAAGAACTTCCTGCCACAGATTGGACAGCTGGGGGTTATGGGGAGGGGGAGGGCAGCAACTGCCTCCTTCTCTAAGCAGCTAAGTCTTCAGCACTGACATCGACACCCACACTGAGGTCTGTGCCTCCTTACCCCGGACACGCAGTTACATCCAGTGTCAATGTGCTCCCGAGCTGAGTTCAGCTCTGGCTCAGCTGGGCCCCAGGACCTGGGGTGTGCCACTTCCTCGGACCTCAGTTTCCTCCTTTGAAATTCGGACTTGGCACTAGTCAGGTCCCCAGACCTACCCAAGCTCGGGAGCAAGCAGGGCGCTTGTTCAGGAGAGAGTCCAGCGGCTCCTGAGATGCGGCAGGGTCCCCGGTGACACTGGATTTGGAGCTCGCTAGGTCTCTTCCAGCTCTCTGATTTTTTTTATTTAAAGACAAAAAAGAAAAAGAAAAAAAGTGTCCTGGGTGGGGATAGAAGATGTTTTTACTGCAAATGCCTTGCTGTGTTCTAGGAAAAGCAGGCCAGCAGGGCATCTCAGCACCTGAGGCATTTCCATTACCAGTCGCCTCTTCACCAAAAGACCTGCACCTGTCTCCTTTCCTTCCATCTGTTTCTGTAGCTCCTGTAAATTGCATCTCCTTCCTGTAGCGGGAGGGAGTTGGCACCTCTTCCCCTGAACTAGTAATAGGGTAACCAGGTAAAATGGACACACACACACACACACACGTGTCAAAGCTTCATGAACTTTTTTCCAGCAAAAAAAGTGCAATAGGCATCTCTGCTCTGTAAAAACCCTCATAAACCAACATTCCTGTGTGTTTCTCTATGTGTGGGGAGCATTGTTCAGCTAGTTGTTTTTATTCCGCATTCAAGGCCCCGTAATTCCCTCTCTGCAGCACCCATCAGCTAGGTTAAGTTCTTCCTCCTGTGGCTCAGACTCAACGTGAAGGTAACACAGGAGCCAGCCAAATAAAGAGCTTCTATCCCAGTGAGCAGCGCTGAGAGTTTGTGCAGGATTACCGAGCCTGTCTGGATTTGGAAAGAGCTCTTTATGTAGCTGAACCTGAGCTGCTCCTACCTCAACTCATCTTTTATGGTTTTGAAGAGGAAATGGAAGTATGTGGCTTTAACAGTTTGCTATTATCTGCACCATAATTCCTAAGGAAAGCAGTGATGATGTAGCTTCAACCCTTTTCCATACCCTTTTCCATAGAGCCTCTGTCGTTATTATTATAGACAGTATGCCAGGAGGGACACAGGATTCTCTCTCCCACTCCGGAGATGCATTATCTCATTTTCAAAATAGTCTCTGAAGCCACAAGCACAATAGCCCTTACATTTAATTCTGCCACATAAAAGGTTACCGGGGAAGCAATCAAATTCTAACATTTCATATCTTTCTGCTGCTGGGACATTCACCTCCTAAGCACTGGGGAGATGATTGATGGTCCAGTTATACAGTCCTTGTTTCCTTCGCAATTGGAGGACCAAACCGCTATAATTTACAGAGGTCTCTACTGGGTAAAAAGGACAATGAAATTAGACCCTTTGTTTGAGAGGAAGCAGCTGTGACTCAGGTGCCTCTAAAAAATATTTGAAATCAATATGGATGGTGAGAGCGTGGGAGGTGTTCTTCAGTCCAGTTCCCAATGGTCTTCTAACATCTGTGTACTATCGGCACCCCCTCTGCTTTCCCCCACCGTGTCCTCAGAGCATTTCACCATTTTGAATCTTAGTTTCCTTATCTGAGAAATGGGGCAACTATTTCTTTCTTCCCCCTCCCCGCCTTAAGGAAATTCCAAGTTACAAAAGCAAGTCTGACCTCCATTTAGCTGCTCATTCACCACAAACTTTGCCCTTTTTTGTACAATGTCCTTGAAAGACAAAGGATCCAGGCTTTTCTTTCTGTTCACAAGTTTGGAGCTCTTTGGGGGCTACTATTTCTTACATCACAGGTTTATTGAGAGGATTCAGTGTCGTAGCTTGGGTAAAACATGGGGACAGGGCTGACCTTAAGAAATGTCAGTCTTCATCCCCCTAATTTCCTCCTTTCTACACCTGTCCTTTCATATGTTGAAATTCAAATCCTTGTCTTGTTTCTCTCTTCTCCAAAGTGATCATTGCATTTTCTTTTGTAATTTCCCCTACAGAGAAGAGCCTAAGCTTTCACTGGGAGGGTCATTAACTTCCCCAAGCCTTTGAAGTGAATGATTTTGCAATGCAGCCTGGTTGTGTCTGAGAGGGGCCATAAAAGCCTAACTTGTTACCAAGAGGGATTTACATGAAAAGAGAATGATGTGGCAGCTGACCTTTTGAGTCTTGAACTTCTCACCATTCACAATGTATTCAGTAAATCACTTTTGAACATTCACTATGTTCAAGGCATTGTTGTAGATGCCCAGGAAACAGCAGTAAACCAGATCGACTCAGGTCTGCTCTTCTGACCTCATCATTTAGTGAAGACAGACACCCCTGCCCCCTGCTTTCCCCCCAGGTCCGGTTGCTATAACAAATATTACAGACCCGATGGGTTAAACAACAGACATTTGTAACTCACAGTTCTTGAAGCTGGAAGTTCGAGACCAGTGTCCCACCATGGCTGGATTCTGATGAGGGACCTTTTTCTGATTTACGGACAGCTGCCTTCTTGCTGTGTCGTCAGATAGCTGAGAAAGAGACCATCACTTGCCTCTTCCAATAAGGGCACTAATCCCGTCCATGAGGGCTCCACCTTCACGACCTAATTATCCCTCCCAAGACCCCACCTCAAATACCATCAGCTCGGGGTGTAGGGCTTCAACATGAATTTGGGATACACACCTATATTTAGCCCATAACAGATACTTAATGATCACACATAAACCAGATCATCTGGTATCTACCCTGTTTCCCTGAAAGTAAGACATCCCCTGAAAATAAGGCCTACTTCCAGTTTTGCCTCTCACGGTAATATAAGGCATCCCCTCGAAAATAAGACCTCCCTGATAATAAGGCCTCCTCTGAACATAAGGCCTCCCTGGAATATAAGGCCCCCGAAGCTACTGTAAGGCATCTGACTCCTGATTTAAAGAGACCTGGCACTGCCTGAACAGTTCCGGCTACGCTGCGGCCAATCAGTGAGCTGGTTTGTGATGACAACTACTACCGTACCTTATACAAGTAATAAATTTTCTTTTTTTTTTTTGTTCAACAATAAATGTGTACCACATTCTTCTTCATGGAAAAATAAGACAACCCCTGAAAATAAGACCTAGCACATCTTTGGGAGCAAAAATTAATATAAGACACTGTCCTATTTTCGGGGAAACAGGGTAGAAGCGAGATGAAGATAAAGCAAGGAAATAGGACTAGGAGGGATTGAGGAGGAGTCCTTCAGGTAAGACAGGGGTGGGTGGGTGGGGAACGTCAGATGGGAGAAATCATGTGGTCTGGCCCTGCCAAGGCATTGGGGGTGAGTTAATTAAATGTTTGACCAAATATAGCAGGCTGATTTTTATTTTTAAGTTGATCATTTTGTAGGCCCACGAGTGATGTTATAAATATCCAAATGGCCTTTGGCAGAAAAAATGATTCCTCACCTTTGAGGTAAGAGATCAGAACAGCCTTCGATTATAACCAAGGGCTGGGAGGGATTGGAAAAGGTGGGAATGAGAAGCCTTTTTTTTGTAAGAAAAAAAAACAAAAAACAGGATATTGTTTGTTTTTAAATTATCTTCCAAAAAAACCCTATCTTTACTACAACTTAATGAAAAAGATATCAGATGCATTTGTGGCCCATGCCAATGCACTCACGTGATTTGTAAAACGTATTAATTTCCCAAGGTAGTAAGTGTATGTTAATGTTGTATGGAAAAAGAGCCTCTAAAATTGAAACTGCTTAGGTGGACATCAGGGGTTTTTAAATATTCTTGGGGCTTATCTTTCACTTGTTCTTTGATGCTACTATTGGCAGAGGTGGGAATGACACCAGATATTAGATCAGTAGGGTCAGAGCAGAACTGGGTTCAGCACCCTGCATACTTGAGTTTTGGCTTGGAAAGAATTCAGAGCCAAGACTCAAACTATAAGAGAACATTTGTTTGAAATAGAAGTAATTTGCCGAAGAAATGGGTTTAGGAAACAAATTGTAAAGGCAAAGGAAGGGCCCTTGGAGAGCACGCTGGGACCTTCAAACGCTGGGACCTTCATTTTGAAGGTTTTTAAAGGTTTGGGAGATTAGGGGGAATCCTAGGGGAGGATCTCAATAGAATATTCATCAGTTTATGCTGATGTGCCAAAATGAGATTTATTCCCTTAACTTCATCTGTCCTTGGGTGTGGCTGGCAAATGGCACTAATTAGCTTTCTGCTACCTCCCTGAGTAGGGTAATTTAAGGTAACGTATTTACCCCCTGGCTAGGGAGAAGTACAAACTATCTGCTCTTAAGTGCCCTTGGTTTAGGGAAGATAGGATTTACTAGATGGCTGCAAAGTGCCCCTTAACTACCTGTCTCATTTTCCCTATTCTCTTGTCCTGGCTTCCTAGCCTATCTCATTACTGCCTACCACAGTACTAGATAATGTTGGATGACCATATTTCTATCATTTGAGAGTTATATGCAGGAGTATTTGCCAAGAGCCCCTTTAAAAGGGTTATTTCTTGTTTATCCCTGTGGAACACGAGGGACCAGCACATGATAATTTGCTCTCGCTCAATGAGGGGCAGATGGCTGTTATTTGGTTGGCGCTATGACTGCCCAGTGGAAAAGCTTTATAATGGTGGTGATGTGAACAAAGAAAACCCTTGGCATTCTCAAGCTAGGTTCATTTCAGAAAGCATGTGCTGCCCTGGCCAGTGTACCCAGTAGTTAGAGTATTGACCTGCACACCCAAGGATCAATTCCCGATCAAGGGCACATACTTCCATCGCAGGTTTGTCCCCTGGCCTCCAGTTGGTGCACTGCAGAAAGCAACCAATGTATCTTTCTCTTCTCTCTCTCTCTCTCTCTCTCCCCCTCTTTCTCTCACCTCATCACCCTCTCTAAAAAGATCCATGGAAAAAATACCCTTGTGTGAGGATTGATAATAACAACAAAAACGCATGTACTTAACTTCTCTGATTTGTTGGTGCTGTGGTGTTTAGAAAGACAAGAAAAACAGCTCAGAGAGGGATGAGGTAAGAGCAAAGCATGACTGGGAAAGTGATTTGAGAGAAAATGACATTTTAGTTGGTAAGGTGGTGTAAGGGAAGAATAAAGGTATGAAACCTAGAGTAGTGAGAATCTATACTAATAAAAGGGTACTATGCTAATTAGATAAGGAGACCTTCTAGACAAAACCTTGGTGGCAGCGCTGAGGCAGAGGCAGTTAGGGGAGATCAGGACAGGAGGGGAGGGCAGTTGGGAGTTATCAGGGAGGGACAGTTGGAGGTGAGCAGGCCAGCAGTGGGGGACAGTTGGGGTGAGCAGGCCAGTGAAGGAGTAGTTGGGGGCAAGCAGGCCAGCGGGTAGAGTGGTTAGGGACAATCAAGCAGGCAGGCAGGTGAGCAGTTAGGAGCCAGTGGTCACGGATTGTGAAAGGGATGTCTGACTGCCAGTTTAGGTCTAAGAAAGTCGGACATTCCCCAAGGGGTCCCAGAGCAGAGAGGGTGCTGGCTGGGCTGAGGGACCCTTTTTCCCCAACCCTGTGCATGAATTGTGTGCACCAGGCCACTAGTTCTCTAATAAAAGTATACTATATAACAGCACTTTTAAAAAAATTACCTTTTAAACACAAGTTAGATAAAAAGTATAAAGAAAACATTAAAATTGCCTATAATTCCACTGTGGTAGGGAGTTAAAGCACATGAGCAGAGCAAGGACGATGGGCTAAGTGCTGAAGGTCAGCAGCGTGGAAAGCCAGAAAGCCTAGCAAAGGACAATGTACCGTGGGACCTTGCCCCCAGGGTGACCTTTTCTCCCCTAGTGTATGGCTGGTCATTAGGTTTAGATCCCCGGACCTTTTACGCCACTGGTCATTTGTTTTAGGCTCCCTGACCTTTCCTCCCTGGAGATAACATCTAGGTCTCAATTGTCAGCTCCAGCCCAGAAAGGCAGGAAAACCAGAGAAGTGATGCCATGGTTGACCCCAGGACCAGCTGCATCAAATAATGACCCCCTGCCCTGAGAGTGTAGGGGGTTGAGTAAAACCCATGTGTTGTGGAATCTAGTCTGGACCAGAAATGTTCACCCTATCATCGTTGCACCATGTCCATCTCCATGATTACACTTATTGAGCACTTACAATGTCCTAGGCTCTTGCTATCTTATTTTAACCACCAGAGTTCTAGTTCTGCAGCTTAAGGATGCATAACATTCACCTAGTGCAGATTCTCACCAGTCCTCCTCCCTTCTGATTCATTTAGACTAGCTGGGTCCTGGAAATCTTAATGTTCAATAAGTGCCCCATGTTGAGACATGCCAGGAAAATGAGGCTTGAAGAAGTGAAATAACTTGCCCAAGACCTTCAACCCGAGGCAGTCTGATGGCAATCCTTCCTTCCAAGGCCCTAGGGAACGTTCTTTCCTAGTGCCCCCCACCTCTCTCCCCTTCTCCCTGGCACCCTCTGTGCCTAATGTCCTTGTGTTGTCTTATATTCTTCAAAAAAGAGTAATTTCATAAGAACTAATCGACAGGTGCCCACTTCGAAAATGACACCTCCATACTTTTCAAATTCTTTCCCTTTATCCTGGCATCTAGATCATTTCTATCAGCACCATCGGCATCACCTGGGAGTTTGTTAGAAATGCAGAATTTTTGGCCCCACCCCAGACGTACTAATGCAGAATAAGATGTCTAGGAGATTTAAATACACATTAAAATTGGAATAGATGCTGTTCTAGACACTTCTCAGCCAGACGTTGATCTGATTATTTGATTAAGTGATTCACCATAAAAGCAATAATTTTCTAAATACCACATGATCTCACTCATTTATGGAATATAATGAACAGCATAAACTGATGAACAGGGACAGATCCTGAGGCAGAGAAGCATCGATCAAACTGCCAAACCTCAGAGGGAAGGGTGGGGGAAGGAAGGAGATCAACCAAAGGACTTGTATGCATAGATATGGGCCTAACCAATAGACACGAACACCAGTGGGGTGAGGGCATGAGTGGAGGGAGGAGGTTGGGGGGTTAATGGTGGGATGAGGACACATATGTAATAATTTAATCAATAAAGAATTTTTTTTTTTAAAAAAAATAAGCAGTAATTTTCAACCCTGATTGCATTTAGAATCATCTGATGCTTGAATGTTGATGCCTGGGCCCATCTCCAGACCAACTGATTCAGAATCTGTGGGGGTGGAGTTGATTCACCTATAATTTCTAGAAATGCCTTTGGGGAGCTCAAGCTGGATTGGCTCAGTGGATAGAGTGTTAGCTGCAGACTGAAAGGTCCAGGTTCAATTCTGATCAAGGGCACATGCCTGGTTGTGGGCTCAATCCCCAGTAGGGAGCATGCAGGAGGCAGCCAATTAATGATTCTCTCTCATCTTTGATGTTTCTATTTCTCCCTCTTCCTTCCTCTCTGAAATCAATAAAAATATATATATTTTAAAATATATTTTTATTGATGCTTTACAGAGAGAAAGGGAGAAGAATAGAAAGTTAGAAACATCGATGAGAGAGAAATATCAATCAGCTGCCTCCTGCACACCTTCTACTGGGGATGTGCTTGCAACCAAGGTACATGCCTTCGACAGGAATCAAACCTGGATCCTTCAGCCTGCAGGGTGACACTCTATCCACTGAGGCAAACCGATTAAGGCAATAAAAATATATTTTAAAAAATACCTTGGATAAGTGTAAGTGAAGTTAGCGTTCAGAACCAGTACTTTAAAGATTTTAAAAATTTAGGGGATATTTAGAAACTGCTTGCCTGCCTGCCTTCCTGATTGCCCCTAACTGCTTCTGCCTGCCAGCCTGATCACCCCCTAACTACTCCCCTGCCAGCCTGATTGATGCCTAACTGCTCCCCTGCCAGCCTGCTTGCCCCTAACTGCCCTCCCCTGCAGGCCTATGTCCCCCCCAACTACCCTTCCCTGTAGGTCCAGTCACCCCCAATTTCCCTCCTCTGCCAGCCTAGTCATTCCTAACTGCCCTTCCCTGCAGGCTTGATCGCCCCCAACTGCCCCCTTTTGTAGGCCTGGTCCCTGCCAACTGCCCTCCCCTGCTGGCCATCTTGTGGTGGCCCATCTTGTGTCCACATGGGGGCAGGATCTTTTGACCACATGGGGACAGTCATCTTGTGTGTTGGAGTGATCTTCAACCTGCATATTACTCTTTTCTTAGATAGGATACCCCGTGATTTTGTCCACATTCTCTCTTCCTCCACTCTTTGCCTTATCAAAGACATGACTCCATGCCTTCCTCAATCCCACTATTCTTGGAGGGAAATTTTTGTTTTTAAAAGTAGAACTTAAGGTTTTTGTTTAATGCTTTCTAGTTATTTTTCAGCCATATCCCAAATCCAGGGATCCAAGCAGACCTTGTCTCCTATAAGTCTTGTCTTCCAATAACCACTCTGGGAAAATGTAACACGTCAGAATGTGCTAATTCAGAGATGACCCTTAAATGTTTAAAGTTCATTTAAACCCCAGCAAATGCAAAGGCCAGTGGCTCTGGGCAAGAGAAATAATCTTGTCTCTTACAAAATTATTGTATGTACCTAATATACATAAAACAGAAAACCTCTCCTTTACTAGAGAGAAGCTTTTAGTACATTATGAATTCTTACACATTTAAAATGTAATTTGACATATAAATTGCTTTTTTTCACTTTTGATTGATTTTTAGAAGTAGCATGAAATGAACATTGTATTTTTCATTTATTTCTCTGTGTTAAGAATATCCTTCCTCAAATAGAACATGAGGACATTTGTGGATTTACATGGCATGATTTGGTGACCCATTTTAGAATATGTAAACTTTGGATAGAATTGAATAAAAGTTTGAAACTCCCTGAGAAAGAGTCAGACTTTCTCTTGCATAAGTAGTGTGACCTCTTCAAGAAAAAAAGTCTAAACACCTCTGAAATATGTGTTTAATTTTTTTTCTCATTTTTCTTATAAACTTTCTTATAGACAGGAAAAGCCATACCCCGGATATATATTTCTTCTCTTGAATGCTTTGACCTCTAAATTCTCCCTGTTCTATCTACTAGGAATTGAATTGAGGGAGACAAGAAATATTATTCTATTTAAAGAAAAACATTTACAGTTGGGAGGCTTCCGGTCAAGATAGAAGAATGGATAGATGCACTACTTGTCTCCTCCCACAACCATATCAAAACTGCAACTAAACTACAAACCAACCATTATTCAAACTGCCTGAAGTCTAGCTAACTAGAAGTCCTATAACTAAAGATGTAAAGAAGAAACCACATCAAGACTGGTAGGAAGGGCAGAGATGGGCAAGTGCTGGCCCCATACCCACCTGTGGTGGGTAACAATCAGAAGGAACATTTCAGCTGTAGAGGTCCCCCTGAGATGGCGGGATCCGAGCCCCACACCCCTCCCCACAGCCCAGGGTTCCAGAGCCAGGAAAAGAAGTCTCTATAATTTCTGGCTGTGAAAACCAGTGGAGAGTGTGGCTGAGATGGATATCTGCTGGAGTCTCAGGCAGTTCCTCTTAAAGGGCCTGTGCATTAACTTACTACTTCTGAGCTCCAGCACGGATGCAGCAGCTTGAAAGGCTCCAGGAACATATGGGAAGGAACTGAATTATCTGGCTTCAGGACAGGGCTGGAGGGACAGCTTTCTCCCAAACCCAAGTGCTGGCAAAGGCCATTATTCCTTTGCTGAGCTGAGCCCCCCAGACCAGCAGGCAGGTGCCATATCTGAGTCTCCTGGCTAACACACCATTCCCCCACCCTGGTGATTCCCTGAGATCCTGCCCAATCCAACTTTTGGGCCCACCCAAGCCCTTTCCAGTGGATTTTCCATACAAATGGCCTGTCTTGTCTCATGCTGTTGACTTTCCTAAAACCTCTCAAACAAGTAGTATCTGGCCTTGGCATGCCCTGTACCTCTTGCTGCATGGCCTCAGGTGGGCACTAGTAGAAGCCAGCCTTGGCTCACAGTTGGCTTCTATCAGGATCCTTTAAGCCCAGAGAAGGAGCAGTTATCTGTGAGCTCTTTGTAGCTCTAGGTGGCCCTGGGCAGGGCACAGGAGGCAACTGCCGTTTGGCCTGTATCTCCCAGGAAGCCCCACAGCGGCCACACCCAGTGGACAGTTTCAGATTGTACCAAAACACCACCAACCACCTCCACTATCAACACATTCCAGGGGCAGACTCAGCAGGCACCAGAGCCCTGCTGAAGAAAGTCCTGCTCTGAGGGCTCAGCCCCTGCATAGGTGATCCTCCACTGTAGTTGCTCCCAGCCCTCACAGCTGATCAGCCAGTCATCCCTAACAGATAAATCCCCCTTTGACATGCCAATAGCTATCAAGGCTCAACTACAACAGAAGAATGCACATAGCCCACAGCGGGGGAGGGGGTGTTCGCCTAAAGCAGTGGTAGGCAAACTATGGCTTGAGAGCCACATGTGGCTCTTTGGCCCCTTGAGTGTGGCTCTTCCACAAAATACCACGGCCTGGGCGAGTCTATTTTGAAGAAGTGGTGTTAGAAGAAGTTTAAGTTTAAAAAATTTGGCTCTCAAAAGAAATTTCAATCGTTGTACTGTTGATATTTGGCTCTGTTGACTAATGAGTTGGCCGACCACTGGCCTAAAGTGACCGAGAGGCTACACCACTGGGTCCTACAGGTCACCTATTACACAGGGCCACTCTACTAAGCCTGAGAGGTATAGCAGCTCTCCTTAATACAAACAAAAGCAGCAGCCAAAATAAGGAGACAAAGAAACAGAACTCAAATGAAATAGCCACTTAATTTCTTTCATAGGAAAGAAGCTCAAAATATAATTTGAATATGATGAACCTCTGTCTTAGAACTTCGCTAAGTTCTAGTCTCATTTGAAAGTAGCTACATTTTGCCGAAACCGGTTTGGCTCAGTGGATAGAACGTCGGCTTGCGGACTGAAGGGTCCCGGGTTCAGTTCCGGTCGGGGGCATGTGCCTTGCTTGCAGGCACATCTCCACTGTGGGACGTGCAGGAGACGGCTGATCGGTGTCTCTCTCTCATCTATGTTTCTGACTTTCTATCTCTCTCCCTTCATCTCTATAAAAAATCAATAAAATATATTTAAAAAAAAAGAAAAGAAAGTAGCTACATTTTTATGATGTTCTCTGACAAGCAAAAAGTAATGTATATAATAATAATAAGAGGGAAACTTCAAGTAACGCATATGAGGGCTGAAATATTTCTTTAACGTCAATATATTAAGATATACATCATTTACTAATACTAGCAATTAATTATGTGTATTTCTATCTACAAATGGCAATACGGTATCTATCACTGTGAAGGGGATAAATGAATAATAAGTAATTAACTTTGGATATATTCCTGCCTTTAGATTAGCTTGCTATTATCTCTCCTTTCTTCTTCAGTCATTCTGCAAAGTAATCATTACAAGCCACTGTCAGGGCTGCCACCCTGACCACAAATTCATTAAAATCCACTTCGTTGTCCTTATTGGCGCCCAGGTCCTGCATTAGCTTACCAACCAACTGAGGGTCCTTTTGGCTCAAAACAGGAAAAAGAAAATGTCTAACTCCCAGGCTTTGAGATTCATAATGGCAAGTGAAATCGCATCTTTCTTTTACCTATATTACATTTTTTATTTTCATTTGTAGCACCTAAGGACAATATCCAAAGGGCTATTTGTAAGAAGATTGGAATCAGGCACAGATTCTAAATGAGTCTAGCACTTTGCCCCAGGGCCACATACTTGTGGCTCAGACCTAAACACTCAGGAGGTCAAACAGCAGCTCATCACAAGTGAGAGCGTGAGCGGCTGATGCTGAAAATGCACTCACTACACGACATCACAGGTCAAGCAAGGGCCAGGACTCAGGGAGGGAGGCAGGCAGGGAACATGGAAAGAAGGGTTTGCAGCCCAAACGGGACAGTGGTGAGCGGCTCTACCAGTTACCAACAGTGGGACCCTGAACAAATCACTTAACGTTTTTAATATTTCATATATATAAATAGGAAGAATTAAATCTCCCTACAAATTTGAAGGATACATCAACCTACTTTCAAATGGCTTAGTATCAGATTGCTATGTTTAACAAATAAAAATACAGGACACTTAGTTAAACATGAATTTCTGATGAACAATGAATACTTTTGTTTAGTGTATATTTTATCTGGCAGCCTTACCGAGCACAAACCTGACCAAAAAAGAGGCACCCGGTAAAGGGTAGAACTTACAGAGTGACTGCAGTTATGCATGGAGAGTAAAGCACGGAGCCCACAGAGAAGGGCCTGGAGGGGTAGGACTGTGAGGCCCCACCCTTCCTCTGATTAGTGGCAGATGAGATTCTAGAAGTAGCTCATTTCTTCCAGGATTTCCTCATTGCCCTCTCATTCGCTGCCAACCGTTAAATGGTTGGAAACTTAAATTGATCAAAAGCAATTATAAATTTCACTTGACTGAATCAAGGTATAAGTCTGACCAACTGGGCCTTTTATTCTAAATCTTAGGTAATACAGTAGCCAAACTGAATTTGAAGAAAAAAAGTTCCTAGGGAATTCTAAAATCACTAAAAAGGTATTGTGAAGAATTACAATACTAACATACAGCAACCATATATATAAAAAGCCAGGGGCTGTGACAACTGAAACAATCGGATGACTGAA